>MU224186.1:5768962-5787940 GCA_018584345.1 Thuja plicata | reverse complement strand
AAAAATCTTCTAAAAATAAGGAAACATAAGATATCCAGCTCATGAGAACCAAAGCTTTCTATCCAACAGTTCCGACATTAGTCAAGAAACTGTTATGCCCCTAGTTTGTTTGATAACGAAGTCATTGATCCACCATTGTGCGTCACAATTTTGACACATGACACTTAGCTTTTCGACGCCGTTGCTATAGTCTTGATGCCTTCATCGAGCAGAGTTTGTCGACATTTAGACTGACGTTGGTCGCCTTGGTGGAAAGCAGGGTCTAGGTTGGGCCAAACATTTCAACGCATCTTCCGTCAATAAAACCACCATATTTGTGTCGAAATACTGATGACGGTTTATTGTGACGTAAAATTGACGAAAAAAAGACCGACAGCAGTAGTCATTGTTTTATAGACCAATTGCTATCTAAATTGTGACAAATCATCATCGAAAATAGGGCTAAAATTTACTAGTGATGAATTACCTTTTCTGAAACCAAGATGAATTAAGTACTTGTCCAGTCTTGCATACCATGCTCTCGGTGCTTGTTTCAATCCATACAATTATTTCTTCAACTTACATACCATGTCTTCATCTTCTGTCAAAGGAAATCCATCAGGTTTCTCTATGTACACTTCTTCTTCCAAATCTCCATTCAAGAAAGTTGACTTCACATCCATCTGATATACTTCAACTTATTTATGTGCAACATAAGCGAGAAATAATCTCACAAATTCTAGCCTAGCAACAGGAGCAACTATTTCTTCAAACTACATTCCTTCTTGTTGTGAGTAGCCTTTAAAAACTAGTCTAGCCTTATTTCTTACCACTGTTCCTTCCTCATCCATCTTGTTTCTGAAAACCCATTTAGTTCCTATCACATTTTTGTTCTTAGGTCTTGGAATCAATTCCCAAGTATTGTTTTTCTTTATCTATTCAAGTTCTTCTTCCATAGCTTTAGTCTAAGATTCATCTCTACATGCTTCATAATTAGTTTTTGGTTCTTCTTAACATACCTCAGAGTCTTAGGAGTCTCAGTAACCTCAATAAACTCATCTTCAATCTCATTATCAACCATCAAAGGTTCTTCAGGCTCAACAATGACCTCTTTTATCTCTGCAATCTGACCACAGTCATTTATTCTTTTCTGAATCTGAAACTTTTCATCTATCCTCACATTGGCGCTTTCAATAAAATTTCTCAATCTCAGATTGAAACATTTATATGTTTTTCTCTTAGTAGAATAACCAATAAAAATACCTTCATCACTTCTAGCATCAAACTTCCCTATCTCATTATCTCTTTTGATATAACATTTACTTCCAAATTTTTTGAAATATTTTACAGTAGGTGTATGATCAAACCATAGTTCATAAGGAGTCTTACTTGTACCTTCTCTGATCTAAATTATATTCAAGGTGTACACAGTAGTACCAACAACTTCCCTCCAATGAACATGTGATACATTTCCTTCCAGCAACATAGTTTTTGCAGCATCTAATATTGTTATGTTTCTTTGCTTTGCTATCCCATTCTGTTGTGGTGTCCTAGCTGTAGATGTTTGTCTGTATATTCCATGATCTTCACAATAGGTATTAATTAAATCTGATGTAAAATCAACACCTCTTTTTGATCTCATACATTTTATCTTTAAACCAGATTCATTTTCAAATTTTGCTTTCAATAACTTGAATTTGTCAAATGCTTTGAATTTCTCTCTCAAATATGTAACCCACATCATCCTACAAAAGTCATCAACAAAAATTATAAAGTACCTTTTTCCATAGTAAGATCTTGTTCTTGTAGGACCACACAGATCTGTATGCACTAGATCCAACTTCCCTTTTGCTGAATAATATTTTCTTTTAAAACTGCTTCTAGTCTGCTTCCCCATAATACACTCTCTACACATAGTGTTAGATGGCCTCACAATCTTAGGTAGATCTCTTACAACATTAGTCATACTTTCTTTCACAGTTTTACCAAAGTTAACATGTCAAAATCTTCTATGCCATAGCCAACTATCATCAACCTTTGCAATAAAACAAGAAGCTTCAGATGTGTTCAATTAAAATAAATTACCTCTAGATTTAGTACTAGATGTGATCAAGTCTCTTGATTTACCTCTAATAGATAATTTCCCATCAATGAATTTTAATTGTTAACCTATGTCCGCTAGCTGCCCAACACTCGTTAGATTATGCTTAAGTCCATCAACAAGTAATACATTGTCAGTATTAGTCTTTCCATCTATAGAAATAGATCCAAATCTAATGATAAGCTTAGGAGTATTGTCACCAAATCTAACAACACCACCATCATATATTTTTAGACTCAAAAATTTATTTTTATGTCCAGTCATATGATGTGAACAACCACTATCTATAACCCATTCAAATTTATTTTCAACATGGGATACTAAGGATTTTTCTACATGCATATGATCATCATCCTTAATGGAAATAAATCCAATTTCATCATAGTCACCATCATCATCATCAGATATGCCTTCACTAGCATAATAACATTCCTTATCTTTTGAATACTTAGATTTGTTAAACTTAGGTTTATGATGACATTAAGTTTTTCCATTAGTATACTTAAGTGAAAAACATGATAAAGGTCATCGGTATAGGCATACCCGATAGAAAACACATTGCATAACCGACGAGATGAAAATGCTTGTCATAAAAATGCTAAGTATAGAATTGACTGACAAACACTGTCAAGTGTTGAACTGATGACAAAGCATATAGGACATCACTGGCGAAACAATTTTTGGTACATCACCGACAGATCCAAAATCACTAAACCGATGGTACAGCTTTGTGAACATCGCCAACAGAGAAGAAAAGGCAAGGAACCTGATGAACAATTCAATATAGGGAAACTGATAGAGCAGAAGCCTGATCGAGCAAAGAATGAAAGAAACCCGATAGACTGACAGAGCAGCCCGAGCATCACAACAGACAGTCAGTTACAGAACCCACAAAAAGTGGATCTGACTTTCCACGTCAGATAAAATATTGTAATTCTATTTATAGAGTTTTAATTTGTTTTAAATCATTACTTGAGGGTCAAACAAGTATATTGTAAATGTTTTAAAGCATCCTAACGGATCTAAAGCATAACTAACTAAAGATCAAGGTCAAGTTGTAAACCTTGGATCTAGAGTTAACTTGAAAAGCGTGAATCAAGAATGGACCTAGAAACTAGTATATATAGATGTTCAATCATTTGTAATAATAAGAGTTGACAGATGATTGTAGTCATGAAGAACATCTAAGCCACAGAAGTGAATTCATGCAAAGTTCAAAAATAGATCATATCAGTTCTCAAGAACACAGATAAGGCTACCAACGAGCAGAGACAAGGTATCATTCAATCACTCAAGGTGATTACTTATATATTATAAGCTTTATAGGATTTTTTATTAGTAATTAGAGATTGCATATACTATCAATATCAACATTTATAATGTAGTTGCAGTCTAACAAGTGCATCACATCAGAAATCCTTTAGTAGAAGGTGGACTTAACAGTTCTTGATAAATCTCTTAACAGAGTGAACACCTAACAGTGTTGCTAAAGCTTCAAATGAAGTAGATCCTAACAGGTCTCCACTCTAATACTCCTAACAAGGTAGATCATCAGAAGTGATCAAATTGTAAGCCTTAACCGACTCCCTTCTTATCTGCAGATAGTGAAGTTTTGTGGGTGACATCCCCACCACAGTTTTTACTTCCTAACATGAGTTTGTTGTGATATCATATCTTGTGTTATGTGTTATTTACTTTCATGTATGTTTCTTGAATGTTTACACATGTAAAGAACTTATGTTATGATTTCACATACATAAAGAAAGATGAACAGATAGATAGGTGAATATACAAATCTGATGACACAAAGGTTAATGGGCCAATCATATAAAAAATTTCTAGAGGTACTGATTCACCCCTCCCCTCTCTATACATCATTCCATTAATTCCAACATTTTATGCTTTGGAACCCTTGTAGGACATCGAGATGCAAAATGACCAATTTTGTTCCATGAAAATATTTCAAAGGTATTTTTCCTTCAAATTTACCCTTACCTCTCTTTTCTCTTCTACCAATTAGGGCTACCACTTCATCTAGATTTCTTTCTTTCTCTTGTATCTATTCCCATTCATCAGCATAGTCTCCAAGCTCTTCTCTCAAGTCACCATTGCTGGTGTTCGCAATTCTAGATAAGGTATTTTTATTTCTATGGACAGTCGCCTTGAATGCTGACTCTACTTTAGGTAAATTATCTCCTAGTTTTGTGGCCTCAAAAGTAGTTATCTTACCAATCAACATCTCTCTAGTGAATTTCAGTGTCAAAAGTATAATATCCTCTATAGCTTGTACTTTATTTTTGTATATAGGTGTCAAAGATCTAAGTATCTTCGCAATCACTTCTTCCTCACTATAAGTACCTCTAGAGTTTTTGATGCCAATAACTACCTTAGTAATTCTCTATGCATATGCCCTAATGTTTTCATCATCTCTCATCTTCATTGATTCCATCTATGTCTTCCATTTTTGTAGCTTTGCTTGTTTAGTAAACTTATCTCCAATATACAGTGCTTCTAATTGTGCCCAAATCTCATTGCAGAATCCAAGTCTTTTACTTCAATGAATTCACCTTCAAAAGCTACGTTGATCAATGATTCCCTTGCGACCATATTACATGAAAATAAATTCTTACCAGCTTCAGTAGCCTTCTCTAATCCATCATCAGTCGCTAACTTTTCCTTATTTTTCATGATCATCCACTAGTCAATTCTCAAACATAGAAAATGTGTTCTCATCTTGTTCTTCCAACTATCAAAGTTTTCAGGATCAAATTTCAGACTATCCTTCCTGTAGTAAGTCATCTTCGAGATCACCTTAAGCTGTTAAAATTTCTCTCTAAGGAATAGTAGCTCTGATACCAATTGTTAGGAATAACAATCTACAAGCACAACTAAGAGGGGGGATGAATCAATTGTGATACAAAATATTAAACTTTAAACTTTATCAACCAAAAATTCAATGTAGATGATAACACGATAAATACTATTAAAGGTAAAATCCCGGTGGGAATTAGCACCCACAAATGATGTACTGAGAGTATAGTATCACTGTTAAAATATTTAGCCCTGTTAGGAGCTTGTTACCACATTACAGTACACAGTCCCTATTAAAGGACATACCCTATTAGGAGTCAAGAAAAATAGTGGGCTCACTACCCAGGCACACTTCCCAAAGAAGGTTAAGGCCACCCTCAAGGATTTACAATCTGAACAAGTCTATATAGAAAATATACAATCCCGTGAACTATCTGATAGAAATTATCTTTGCTTGGTCAGTTCCAATGAAGTATTCTTATCACAAACTCTGCTCAACATCCAACAACCAAAACACCTCACAACTTTCACACTTCTTTGCCTTTTCAATCTCTACCACATCTTTCCAAAAGAAAAGATCTCTCATATATACCATATTACAATAATTCATTAGGTCGGCCAATTAAGGTTTCCCAATACACAAATAATTAATTAGGTCAGCCAATTAGGCTTTCCCAATATACAAATAATTGTTTAACCCCTTGATAAGATACACATGGTACCTATAACAAGTAAACATTAATTACAATACATCAGTTATACTCCAAGATCTGTAATCCACACTCACAATTCATAATACACGCTACATGTCTGAAGTCGGCCACCAAATAGGTCTCCTCTAGAATACACACCACAGCTGACGTCACCAATACTCTCACAACTATCGATCAACAATGAACATTCCTCAATGTGTCCTATGTCATCCCATAAGCTCACATACTCTGAAACATTTTCATTTGTAAGATATATGTAGAATATAGAGACTTGCTCTGTCAAACATTACTGTCACAATCCAAAAACCACTCTTCACTAAATCATTTATAACATCACCACTATGTAACCTCTAGTCAAGTGACCTTAAGAATAAGGTCATCATACATCATACATCTGTATCCATATCCCTGTCTTCGATCATTTTGAATCATTCATACAGTGTCCGTACACTTCTTCCAGTCAAATAATCAGTTTGTTCTCTTCACAGAAACATATGTTGACATCAACAACAAAACATGAATATCAATAGCATAAATAGTATCCAAATATGATATCATCCAACAAACCTCTCTTCCCCTCTTAAGCTAAATTCAAAATTCTCACATCATTTCGAGAATTTTGTGAATCTTGTAAGCTTGAGTGAAAAGTTGTGGTTCTTCCCCTTTGCATTCAAAGAGAAGGTATAATTTCATTCTTTTTGTTTGTTGCATATGCACATTCATTTTTGTTTTTGTTTGTTTGAATTTTTTCGTCTCTCAGTTCTATTTCCTCTCTCTCTTTTTCTAAGTTGCATATGAGAATGCAATCTATTCTCATATGTAGTCGGGGATTAAAAACCCCATTCTTGATGGTGACTTTTCCCCAAATGAATGAGAAAATGCTAAATTCTGCCCCATATGCAATTTGTTTCAAAAACCCCACCTTTTCATATTTCCATTATGAAAAGAAAATAATTAAACTCCCAATATGCAGAGTTGCACAAAAATACCACTTTTTGACCTCATATGCAATTTTTTCACAAAAAGTCCACCATCCTCAAGATTGAAGATGTTTTATTCATTTATTTTGTCTTGTTGTCCAAAATGTGTAAATGCTTCCAAAAAGCCCACCGTCCATATGGTATTTTTATTCATGATAAAAAACACCTTCTCAGTCTCCTTGTTTAAAATTAAGACTTTTTGTCTACATACGTGCAATGCTCCAGAAAAACCTCATTTTTCATCTTTCTTCCACTCACTTTTAAGAGGCATTAAGTTTTATCTTCCCATGACACAAGGATACAAAGTGAGAGAAACCATATGATGGAACCAGACAAGGAGGTGAAGTGTGTTAAAAATTGAGCACATAGAATGCTTTCAAGACATGAAACAAAGAGACACAAAGATGCTTTTCCCAACAATCACCACTATTATGCAGAACAATCAAGGATGCAAGTTCATTTTCTGGTTCGAGATGCTTTCACCAAACCAGAACACATCAATCATCAGGAATCATGTAGCTGCATGAAGATTGATAGAGGATGATGCAAATAGATGTCATGTCTTGTCAAACACTTAGAATATTTCATTATGCATGTTGTAATTTGTAAATTGACAAATTACATGTAGTGTAAGAAAAATATGTAATTGCATGTGATAATATCACATGTAAAGTAGTCTCATATAATCATGTTATAAGTACATTAGTTCTTACAACATTGAATAAGTCAAATTTAGTTAGTTAGAGATAAGGATAGAATAAGTTAAAGTGGTTGAGGGTTTCCCCTTTCTTCTCCACTTTCCTCTCCTCTTTTTCTTATATAAAAGAGTGAGACCTATGGTAATAAGGATCTTTTGTTGTGTGTAAGTAAACTATAGGAAAAACTCTTGAGTTCTAAAAACTTTGTGTTTCATTATAAAAGAGTTGAGCATTTGAATAAAGGAATAGAGATTTACAGACTTTGAGTTTTTGTCTTGACCATTAATGGATGTATTCTTATGTTGCATTCATTGATCCTTGTTGAGATTAAATAGTTATCTTTCTTATATCATTGAAACACCTTTAATCCAAGTTTTATGAATACTTTGTGCTTTAGGAGATCGAGGTTATTATAGAGAGCAGTGGCTGCAATGATTCAAAGTTAAAGACTTTGGGCATCAGTGGTATAATCTTAAATCAGAGTAGAGGGTGTTCAAGGAAAGAATTTGAGCTTTCTTCTGCATCCAAAGTTAGAGTAATTATTTGAGGTAAAGATAAGATACTTTGAGTTCTTATAATTATTTTATCTTTAGATAAAATAAACCATTGTCTTAAAGGATTGTTCTTAAGTCATTCCTTGAGCCACCAATATTACTGTAGCAAGGAGAACTACATGTGATACAATTCAGTTTTACTTGAAGCCACCTATGATAAGAAGGGAGCCTCCCCTATTGCAGAGAGGAGAGAGCAATCTCACATACTGTTGCCTAAAAGAAACATTTTGCCAAGTTGTAGTCTTAGTGACTTGCAAAATATTTAGCCAACACTCATATTCTCTCTTGAGGAAGAATATTTTCTCTTGGAATGTAACTTGTGAATATATTCCTCACAAAAGTGGCCGCAATTTTTAGGGAAGGAAGATAATTGAGTCCTAATATTAAATCTAGAATTTATATTAGAATTGACAAAATTGAAGTGTGGGATAAAGTGGTTTGAAATTAAAAATAGGATAGAACCCCAAATAAGCTTGAAATGATATAGGAAAAGGGCACACTATGATGACATGTAACTGATTGAATGTTTGAAGATGTTAAGTTGATCACCAAAATGTAGAAGGATAATGCAAGACATTAAATCAATTATTGGATTGTATTGTCATTGATGTCAACTTGATATAATCTAATCGGTTATAATCAAAGTGTCAAAGACTTCAGAGAATCAAAGAGAAAAAGATTATGCTTTCAGTAAAAGTATAAAACATAAGCATTCACAATATGACTTCAAACACTGATGGTCAATGGACATCGACGAAAAAAGATCACCAAAATTCAAGTCATAGTGATGCCCGAGAAAGAACACCGATGAGTAGAATCACCCGCATAACCGATGGCCAGAAACATAGTGTAAACTGACATAGAAGCCCGAGGAGAATTGGAGTGTTGACCAAAGCTGTCAAAGAGTTAAACACCAAAATTAAATTGAGTTTAGAAATGACAAAATATCTAGCTGGCAGAGCTAAATATAGACTTAACTGGTAGTTACCTTTGTTTTCATCGACAAGATAAAGCCAGAGATAAGTAATAGATTTAAAGTTGTTTTGTCTAGTTGGCAAGAAGGTCTTAGTGAGATAAAACAAGAGTTTTTCTTTAAATTTAATTGGTGAGAATTGTGGATCACGCCAAGATCAAGAAAATCAAGAACCTAATAGTGGTGCTATCATGTCTATAAAGAGACAACTCAATTCATTATGAATTGTGGTGGGTGAATGAATTAAAAGAGACGTTGAAGAGAAACCGATGAAGAGAAACTTCATACAGTCCTAATCAATCAAGCTAAGGAAAGAGCTAAAGTTTTCTATGGACACCAAGCAACAGAGCACAGTATCACCAAGTAGAATCAAAGTGGAGCAAAGGTATAAACTGAGATATATTTATCATAATAATTTTATGAGATTACAATAGATCTGAAAATATGCATGTATAAGTTGTATATGTGAATAGATCATACTGTTTCAGTTTAACCATTGATTCAGAAAGTCTCTTAACTCAGCGGGATTTAAATATCCTTTCTATATTGAGATACATCCCAAGGAGTATCAAAAATTTTGATCATGAAGATAGCATGAGATGCCAGATACCTATTGATAGGCCAAGTGAGTGTTTGATCAAGGAAGGTAGCATAGAGATGCCCGATATCAAGTGACAGACTAAACTTTTAAAACCTGTAACAAGGACACACCTAATATTGTGTTTGTAACCTTTAACAGGGTTGGCTCTTCACCGAGCTCACTTCAGAAGAGTCAAAATTTTGGGTTACCGGTCCCAAGTGGTTTTTCCCTTAACAAGGTTTCTACGTTAAAAATCTATGTGTTAATGTGTTTATGAGTCATTACTTTAGTGTTTTGCATTACACATAACTTAACTGGATTGATCGACATACTCTAGATAATTTACTATCTTTTGGTAAATTAACATACTGCTATTCAGTAAACATATAGTAGAAGGTTTTACAAAGCATTCCGAGCAATAGTAATTTGATAAAATTATTTGGAGACATTCATCTTATAGGACCGAAGATAACTAGAGGCTTAATATTGTGGTACAAAGTTTTTGGGTTGATTATTGGAATATTTTTTATGCCACTGATTTACCTCCCCCCCCTCTTTGTTATTACTAACAATTGGTATCAAAGCCTGTGTGCTTAGAAAGGGAGTTTAAAAGCTCAAGCAAAAGATCACAAGATGAACAAATGAGATGTGCCCAAGTTGAATAAAGACAACTTTGCATCATGGAAAATAAGAATAAGACTCCACCTATCAGGTATTGGAAATGATATTGTTCAATACTTAGATACTAAATATGTGCTACCTACAAGACCTCACACTCTTGAGCAATTAAGAGTAAAGCATGAGCATAATTACATGATGATAGAACTTGCATCATTGTTCTCTGATGCTGAGTTTGAAGATGTCAAAACCTACACCTCTGCAAAGCAAATGTGGGATAAGTTGAAGCTTGTACATAGAGGAGATGCCAATGTACAAAGAGAAAAGGCAAAAATCCTAAGAGGGAGGTTTGATGACCTAAGGATGAAAGAAGGAGAAAACATTACTCAATATAGATGCAGAATCAAAGAGGTAGTAAATGCTATCCAAGGAGTTGAAGGTGTACTTGAAGAGGAGACAGTGGTAAGAAAAATATTAAGAACCTTATTGCATGTTTATGCTATTAGAGTTTCTGCTATTCAAGAAATGAGAGCAGTTGCAAGCAATACATTTACTCTAGATAGTCTGGTTGGTAGACTAATTTCATTTGAGATGAAATTTTTTGATAATAGTGTCTTACCATCTATAGAATCAACATTCAAATCTTCTCTAAAGATAAGTAACTCAAGTCATAGACATGATGTTAGAAATGATAGTGACAGTGATAATGAGGATCAAGGACTTGATGAAATTGAAGCACTAATGACCAGAAGATTGCAGAGAGGCAAAGGGAGATACAAAGGTAAATTACCACTTGTATGTTTCAATTGTAAAGAGGTTGGACACTTTGCTGCAAGATGTCCAAACTGAAGAAAAGATGTTAGAGGAAATGATAGATCATGTGAGAAGAAGTTTGATAAAGGTGATAATAGAGATTACCAAAGCAATCGATAATCTGACAAGAGAGATACCCGAGACTACAAGGACAAAGGGAATAAAGATTGTTACCTAGCTAAGAACAGAGATAATGACACTGACACCAAATCAGAAGAAGACATCAAGATGGTATTTGTAGCCATGAAGGATGATTCAGATGAAGATGAAGAAAGGTATGTAGAAACTGCACTCATATCTAAAGTTAGTAAAAATGATGTCTAGATCATAGATAGTGGCTACACTCACCATATGACCGGTGATAAACAAAAGTTTGAGACTTTTGAATACTATAATGTTGGTTCAGTAAGAATGGGAAATGATACACCTTGTCCATTTGAAGGTAAAGGAACCATAATGTTGAATAACCTGATAAAATGTGAAAATGCCTACTAGGTCAAAGGACTAAATTATAATTTTTTAAGTGTTTCACAGTTGAACAATTTAGGTCACAGAGTAGCATTTGAAAATAAGAAGGCAAAGATTTACAATGAATCAGAAAGATTGATTGGTACCAGTGAGTAGACAAAAGGTAATATTTTCTATCTTGATGACACTAACACCACTTGCTTAATGGATAGAAATGAAGACATATGGTTGTGGCACAAAACATTATGTCATGTGAACTTTGACAACATGATAAAGATAAGAAACAAAAGGAATGTCAGAGGCTTACCGAGCATGACTAAGCCTGAGCATATCATGTGCAAGAATTGTCAAAAAGGTAAGATGACAAAGTCTAGTTTCAAGAGTAAAACACATACATCTAATGCAATTCTAGAAGTAGTCCATATAGATCTATGTGGACCCATGAGGATAAAGAGCTACTATGGAGATAGGTATTTTATTCTCTTTGTTGATGATTTTTCTAGAATAATGACAGTTATGTTCTTAAAAGATAAATCAGAAGAATTTAAGATGTTTAAATGGTATAAAGCAATGGTAGAAAAACAAAGTGAAAAGAAATTGAAATGCTTAAGGTCAGATAGAGGAGAGGAATTTACTTTAGAAGAATTCACTGACTATTGCAATGAGCATGGAATTAAAAGACAGGTTTCTGCATCGAGAATACCACAGCAAAATGGAATTGTTGAAAGGATAAATAGATCAATTGTTGACTATGCAAGAACATTGATGATTGAGAAAAGAATCACTCAAAAATTTTGGAGGGAAGCTGTCAGTACTGTTGTCTACACACTAAACAAAGTACAATTGAAGAAGGATACAAAGAAGACACCATATGAGCTTTGGTATGGTCATACACCCAATGTAAGTTACTTCAGATTCTTTGGTAGTCAATGTTATATATTGAAGGATGATAGAAATGGAAAACTTGAATGCAAAAGTGATGAAGGTATCTTTCTAGGGTACACAACCAAAATCAAGTCTTATAAATGTCTTAACAAGTCATCTAACAAATTCATTAAAAGTGCAAATGTAAAAATAGATGAATTTGCAGAAAAGAATGATAACAAAAGCAAAGAGGAACCAGAGGACTACAACAGGTTTGTTTATACAGAACCTGACACTCTACCTGAGCAATAGTGTGTCCCTCTCAAGCATCAAAACATTGCACCCAAACATCAGGTTGTAATTATCGACAATCATGATAATCCTCAAGATGATGTTCTGAACAATGGAGATGAGGATGAAGGTGAAGAAGATGATTAGAATGAAGAACACAAAGTTGAACCAAAAATTGCCAAGTATGTCAGATGACATCATCCATAGAATCAAATCATAGGAGAAAAAAAGGATAGAACAAGAACAATAAGTAAGTCACTTAACACCAGATGTTTACTTTGTGATTTTGAGCCTAAATATGTTAACAATGTGCTTGAGAATGAAGAATGGGTCAGTGCTATGAATGAGGAAATAGAACATATTGAGAAGAACAATACATGGACACTAGTACCAAGACCAGATGACAAGAATGTCATTGGTACCAAATGGATATTCAGAAACAAGCTAAATGAGAATGGAGAAGTCACTAGAAACAAAGCAAGATTAGTATGCAAGGGGTATGCACAAGAAGAAGGTATTGATTATGGAGAAACCTTTGCAATTGTTGCATGACTAGAAGGAGTTAGAATCTTACTTGCTTATGCTGCATTTAAAGGATTCAAGGTATACCAGATGGATGTCAAATTTGCATTCCTAAATGGAATACTAGAAGAAGAGGTATACATTGAACAGCCAGAAGGGTTTGCTGATCTAGACAAGAGAAAGATGGTATGTAGACTACATAAATATTTGTATGGATTGAAACAAGCACCGAGATCCTGGTATGAAAGACTTCACTCATATCTCATTAGCATAAAATTTATCAGAACAAGTGAAAATAGCAATCTGTACTTAAAAGAAGATATCGATGGTAATATTTTGACTGCTAAAATTTTTGTTGATGATATCATTTTTCAGGGAAATGAATCATTATGCAAATCCTTTGCTAATGAAATGAGCAAGGAATTTGAAATTTCTATGTTTGGGGAGATCAAATTCTTTCTTGGTCTAAAGATTCTTCAACAAGATGCAGGCATATACATCACTCATTCCAAATACATCAAGAAAGTGCTAAAGATATTCAAGATGGAAGATTCCAAACCAGTTGGAACACCTATGGCTACCAGATGTAAGATGAAAAAAGAAGACAAATCCAATGAGGTAAATAAGACCTTATATAGATCAATTATTGGCAAAATGATGTATGTTGTTCATACCAGACCAGATATAGCACACACAGTTGAAATAGTTGCAAGATTCTTTGATAATCCCAAAGAATCACATATGACTGCTATCAAGAGAATTCTGAGATATCTGAAGAACACCGAGGACTATGGCTTATGGTACAAAAGAGAAGGAAAATTTGAGCTACAAATCTATACAGATGTTGATTGGGCTAGAAACATTGATTACCAAAATAGCACAACTAGAGGAGCATTCTTCATGGGTGACAGACTTGTCACATGGATCAGCAAGAAGCAAGGATGCATCTCTCAGTTAATTGTAGAAGCAGAGTATGTGGTTGCCGCTGCAAATTTCTCCAATATTGCATGGATCAAAAAATTACTGGAATGTATGAATATGAAGATTCTTGAACCAGTAATTATCTTTTGTGATAATACCAGTGCAATTAACATTTTGTAAGAATCCAGTCATGCATGATAAGACTAAGCATATTGCTATCAAGTATCACTATCTAAGAGAACAAGTGAAAGCAAAGGAAGTGACACTAGAATATGTTCAATCAAATGAATAGTTAGCTGATATATTCACCAAGCCATTACCAAAGGATACATTTGAGCACCTAAGACAGAGACTAGGGGTCCAACCCTTGTCTATTAGTCAGTAATATGACTAGGAGGTTGCATCAGCCTATACCAAATCTGAAGATCAGTCATGGTAATGCAAACACTAAGTTGGACAACAACATATATATTTGTACATAGCAAGGTACAAATTTGCACTAAAAATCATAACTTTGTATTGCTGATAGATAGGGAAATTCAAGGAATATATTATGCAAAGGGGTGGAACATGATATAGATGATAAAAACAAGGAGAAGTGTTTTTGTTTGGAATTGTTGTCAAAGGGAGAGATGATCTTATTATCATACAAAGGGAGAAATGATTCCATGATCATAAAGGGAGAGATGATTTCATTATTATATAAAGGGAGAGATTATCTCATTGATCAGAAAAGATTATATCATTATCCATGAAGAGAAGTTCCTGAGAATCAGAAGGAAGAGTTAATCAATATTCTAAGGGAGTGAAATTGATTACATATGAAATATCCATCTAAGGGAAAGAAGTAACAAAGGGAGAGAGTTCAGACAAAGAGAAAGATTGTTGTAAAAAAAAAAGATTTTATCAAGAAGAGGAAAAGTCAAGGTAGAGCACATATCAGAATAGAGATATCAGATGATACATCTATCCAGAGAAAGGATTGAAGATTGAAGACAATCATTCTGCATGAAACAAATCTAAGCTAGTTTTTGAGATTACTAAGAGCCAGACATTTGTAATAGTTACATTAGGAAAGCTTGATGAAACTGTATATTTCATATTGTATTAGTGATAGTATAGTATGATAATGTAGTATTTTTCCATCAATGCCAAAGGGAGAGATTGATGACATGTAACTGATTGAATGTTTGAAGATGTTAAGTTGATCACTAAAATGCAGAAGGATAATGCAAGACATTAAATCAATTATTGGATTGTATTTTCATTGATTTCAACTTGATATAATCTAATCGATTATAATCAAAGTGTCAAAGACTTCACAGAATCAAAGAGAAAAATATTATGCTTTCAGTAAATGTATAAAAGACAAGCATTCACAATATGACTTCAAACACCGACGGTCAGTGGACACTGACGGACAAAGATCACCGAAAGTCAAGTCATAGTGATGCCCAAGAAAGAACACTAATGAGCATTACTGACAAGAAGAATCACCAGCATAACCGACGGCCAGAAACATAGTGTAAACCGATGGAGAAGCCCGAGGAGAACTGGAGTGTTGACCGAAGCTATCAAAGAGTTAAACACCGAAATTAACTTGAGTTCAGAAATGACAAACTATCTAGCTGGCATAGCGAAATATAGACTTAACTGGTAGTTATCTTTGTTTTCATCGACAAGATAAAGCCAGAGATAAGTAATGGATTTAAAGAAATTTTGTCCAATTGGAAAGAAGATCTCAGCGAGATAAAACAAGAGTTTTGCTTTAAATCTAATTGGCGAGAATTGTGGATAATGCCAAGATCAAGAAAATCAAGAACCTAACAACGGTGCTATCATGTCTATAAAGAGACAACTCAATTCATTATGAATTATGGTGGGTGAATGAATGAAAAGAGGATGTTGAAGAGAAACTAATGAAGAGAAACTTCATACAGTCCTGATCAATCAAGCTGAGGAAAGAGCTAAATTTTTCTGCGAACACCAAGCAACAAAGCACAACATCACCAAGAAAAATTAAAGTGGAGCAAAGGTATAAACTGAGATATATTGATCAAAATAGTTTTATGAGATTACAATAGATCTGAAAATCTACAAGTATAAGTTGTATATGTGAATGGATCATACTATTTCAATTTAACCATTGATTCAGAAAGTCTCTTAACCAAGCGAGATTTAAAGATCCTTTCTATATTGAGATACATCCCAAGGAGTATCAAAAAGTTTGATCATGAAGATAGCATGAGATGCCAGATACCTATTGATAGGCCAAGTGAGTGCTTGATCAAGGAAGGTAACATAGAGATGCCCGATATCAAGTGACCTTTAACAGTGTGTTTGTAACCTTTAACAGGGTTGGCTCTTCACCGAGCTCACTGCAGAAGAGTGAAAATTTTGGATTAGGGTTTTTCCCTTAACAGGGTTTCCACTTTAAAAATCCACATGTCAATGTGTTTATGAGTCATTACTTTAGTGTTTTTCATTACACATAACTTAACTGGATTGATCGGTATACTCTAGATAATTTATTGTCTTTCGATAAATTAATAGACTGTTATTCAGTAAATATTTAGTAGAAGGTTTTACAAAGCATTAAGAGCAGTAGTAATTTGAGAAAAGTATTTGGAGACATTCATCTTATAGGACTGAAGATAACTAGAGGCTTAATATTGTGGTACTAAGTTTTTGGGTTGATTATTGGAATATTTTTTAGGCCACTAATTCACCCCCCTCTCAGTTATTACTAACTGTAATGTGGTGGAAAAGGGGTAAGGAACAATATAAGGTAATAAGGTAAGGGGGTTGATTTATTAATTATTATTTGTGTTGATTTCCTTAACCCTACTTTACACTTAATTGAATTGTATTAATTGTGTATTGCAATTGTGATTAAGGAGAAGATAAGATGTTCCTCTTTATTCTCAAATGCACAAATGGAAGATCCAAGTTGATCAACCCAAAGGAATGGTTAATGCATAAATGAATCAACTATTCGAAAAGGAGAATAACAAGAAGGATATCCTAAATTCTATTAATTATATGCATAGATATGATATATTCCAGTAATTGAAGAAATAGGAGAAATGCACTAACCTTGAAATATTGCAGATCAAAGAATACTATTTTCTGAGGTCTGTAGACTATTTCTAGAAAAAATCATAGTTGATCCTGAATTGGAACACAGAGACGAACAAAACCCAGAAATATTTTTCTGTTCTGATGTTGTATTATGAAAAAGGTCAACCTTGACCCACAAATGTCAACCCTGACCCAATAATGTCGACCCCAACCTACACAGGTTTGACAAAGAATCTGTTCACGCCGTCTGAAAGAAAGCCGAAAAGGGTATCCAGATCTTGTCTCAAATCTGCTATTCTAAACCTGTACCTACAAGAAAAATAGGTTTGTTTGTTGTGGGGGAGGGGTTTGCCTTGGTCAAACCCTAGTTTTGGAATTAACCTTAAATGTATGTAATTGAAATTGCAGAAATAGACAAAGTAAATGCTTAAATTCACCTTGCTTGTAAAAGTCCTTGTAGCGGATTCGAATCCTTGGATCCACAAGTATGCTTCAAAATGTAGAATGTAGAAAGCTAGGATGTCTTCAATCTCTTGCTCGTAGATCTCCAACACCAAGTCTTGAATGGGTTCTTAAATTTGGAATAGGCTTGGAAGAAGGTGGATGGAGAGACCACCAAAAGGGCACTATGTGGCTTGAATCCTTCAATGGCTTCCAATAGATCTCCTTCATGAAAATGGATGCTTGAATGGATTAATGCTTTCTTGAAATCTTGTTTGATGATGCTTCCCTATTGCTCAAGGATGCATAGGCTTCAATAGAGGACTTTTGTTTCTCAATATTGCTTAGAGAAAATGAGGGGAGAAAGGCTCCCTTTTATATGAAATTAGGGCACAATTTTCTAAGGAGACCGACATAGGAGAATTGAATTTCCATTAAAGCCTTTACCCCTAGGAGAGGACCTATATTAAATATAATTTAGGAATCGACACTTCAAAACCCGAAACAGCCGACCCGGAAGAGGGAAAATACTTTTTGCAAAGACCGACATCCAAAACTATGAGACCCTAGGATCTGAACCCTGGGTCAAGGTCGAGGTCAACCTTGACCTAGGTCAGGGTTGAGGTTAACATAGACCTAAAAGGTCGACCCTGACCCTGAAGCCTAGAATCACCAGTCTGCAGTTCAGAATGCAGAAATTAGGCTAAATAGGAGTGGAAAGAAGGACAGAATAGGGGGGAAGCCAAGTCAAGATCAGGAACCCATTCAAGGTGCTTTCCATGACCCCAAACCACTTACTCAGAAGGCTAAACAAGTCTAAAATGGAAGTGCTTCCATTTTTTGACTATACATTTAGCCCCCACTTTAGCAAGAGTATGAGCTCAACACAAACTCTTGGTAAAGGAGAATATATAGAAAAGACAATATTATTGGAACCAAAAGGGATAAAGAAACCCTCAAGCCCCCAAGGGGCTTAAGTCTTTATCAACCCTAAGATCATGATAAGAGAGACATCACTTAGTTAAGGAGAGAGAGAAAAAGGGTGTGATTATCTCACCCAATGAGAACTTATGCCTCACTGTGAACCACACAAAAGCGTAACTGGAAGGATGGAGTTGAACTGCCTAGTGAATGTGGCTACTCACTAGTCAACCCATCAGGGAGACTCATTCTTAAAGGGATCAAAACATTGTAAATTGAAAGCTGGCGGGATCAAGAGATCCGTGTAAATTTAAACTGGAGGGATCAAGAGATCCTACAAAAAAAGGTAAAAATGACCATGCTTTAAGGATTAGTTTCTTTTAATCTATAAAGGGAAAAGTTTTAAATCTTGAAAACTATTTTGAATGTGTGTGTGTGCAAAAAGTGAGTAGAGTGTATGACCCCACATTAAAGTCATTGCTAACACTTTAACAAGAGCAATGATTTTAATGGAAAAATCAACAACTCTACGGATTACATTTCCACTGCGAGATGCCCCCAAAGGAAGACAAATCAAGGGAAATAAAACATAAACATACATAAGAACACAAGAGGGATATACCTAATGTGGGGTCAGTATGATCATAAG
>MU224186.1:5731223-5751902 GCA_018584345.1 Thuja plicata | reverse complement strand
TAAAATCCTATGGTCATGAGCATAATCACTACAAAGGATTTGAAATGTTTTAACATGAGTAACAGGATCACCTTTACCATTATAATTCTCAAGACAAGGCATATCAGCTTGCTGAGGGACAGTAGCACGTATGGTGTCTAGGGATAAAGGACTACCCATATCACATGTAGGAATCCTAAATTTGGATTGAGTTAAAGATGCAAGTTGTTGTTGTAAAGATGACACAGTTTGAGCCAAACTAATAATTGTAGAATAATTAGAGGAAATAGGTGGCATAACAGTATTAGCAACACTAGGAAAAGTGTAAGAAGTAGCGGGAATAGAAGACACAACCGGTGGAACATTAGGAACCATAGCTGGAGGAGGATTAGTATAAGTAAAAGGGACACTATGGTATGAAGGTTGTGAGGTAGGTAAAGATACCGGTGGAGAACACACAAGGATAGGTGCGCTTGGGAGAGAAGTTGTTATCAAAGGAGTGTAAGTAGGAACACTAGGTAGAGGAACAAAAGAAGGTCCTACACTAGTGACAATAGGTGTGAATCCTAACTCTTGAGCCTCTTGAGCTAAAGTTTTAACATTCAAATTCACAAGATGAGTAATACCACACAATAAACTAATACCTTGATCATTATCACGGAGAACTTTATTAAGAGCCTCTATAGCTTGGATAGAATCTTGATTATGATTTTCTTGGATAAACCAATTTCCCATTTTATCAAGTTCAGTTGAAAGGTTTTGCACTTGTTCAGGAGGAACTCTTAAAGCATCCTCTTCATCATGAGATGAGTGAGAAGAGTTATGCTCCATAGAAGGATTGGAATCATGAGTTATCAAATTATCATCTGGGATCCTAAGGAAAGGAGAGGAAGACTCAGGATCAAAGGAACCCATAAGTCTACAACTTCTTCTAACTGGGACACTATAAGTAGGACTAGATGTGGTAAAGATCATACACCAATACAATGCAAATGAACTAACACAAAATTTTGATTAATTGAATTGAAATGAAATTTGAAAGAAAATTCAAGATCTAGCATAAACAATGTAAATCTAACACCAAAGACAAAGAGTTGTCTATCGCGGGTTCACCAAAATGTGATGTGGTGGAAAAGGAGTAAGGAACAATATAAGGTAATAAGGCAAGCGGGTTGATTTATTAATTGTTATTTGTGTTGATTTCCTTAACCCTACTTTACAATTAATTGAATTGTATTGATTGTGTATTGCAATTGTGATTAAGGAGAAGATAAGATAAGATGTTCCTCTTTATTCCCAAATGCACAAATGGAAGATCCAAGTTGATCAATCCAAAGGAAGGGCTAGTGCATAAATGAATCAACTATTCAGAAAGGAGAATAACAAGAAGGATATCCTAAATTTTGTTAATTATATGCATAGATATGATATATGACAGTAATTGAAGAAATAGGAGAAATGCACTAACCTTGAAATATTGCAGATCAAAGAATGCTATTTTCTGAGGTCTGTAGACTATTTCTTGAAAAACTTATAGTTGATCCTGAACCGAAACATAGAGACGAACAAAACCCAGAAATATTTTTCTGTTCTGATGTTGTCTTATGAAAAAGGTTGACCTTGACCCACAAATGTCAACCCTGACCCAATAATGTCAACCCTGACCTACATAGGTCTGACAAAGAATCTATTCACGCGGTCTGAAAGAAAGCCGAAAAGGGTATCCAGATCTGGTCTCAAATTTATTGTTCTGAACCTGTACCTACAAGAAAAAGAGGTTTTTTTGTTGTGGGGGAGGGGTTTGCCTTGGTCAAACCCTGGATTTGAAATTAACCTTAAATATATGTAATTGAAATTGTAGAATTAGACAAAGTAAATGCTTAAATTCACCTTGCTTGTAAAAGTCCTTGTAGCAGATTTGAATCCTTGGATCCACAAGTATGCTTCAAAATGTGGAATGTAGAAAGGTAGGATGTCTTCAATCTCTTTCTCGTAGATTTCTAACACCAAGTCTTGAATGGGTTCTTGAATTTGGAATAGGCTTGGAAGATGGTGGATGGAGAGATCACCAAAAGGGCACTATGTGGCTTGAATCATTCAATGGCCTCCAATGGATCTTCATAAAAATGGATGCTTGAATGGATGAATGCTTGCTTGAAATCTTGCTTGATGATGCTTCCCTATTGCTCAAGGATGCATAGGCTTTAATAGAGGACTTTTGTTTCTCAATCTTGCTTAGAGAAAATGAGGGGAGAAAGGCTCCCTTTTATATGAAATTAGGGCACAACCTCCTAAGGAGGCCGACATAGGAGAATTAAATTTCCATTAAAGCATTTACCCCTAGGAGAGGACCTATATTAAATATAATTTAGGAATTGACACTTCGAAACCCGAAACAACCGACCCGGAAGCGGGAAAATACTTTTTGCAAAGACCGACATCTAAAACTATGAGACCCCGGGATCTGAACCCTAGGTCAAGGTTGAGGTCAACCTTGACCTAGGTTAGGGTCAAAATCAACCATGATCTAGGTCAGGGTTGAGGTCAACATAGACCTAAAAGGTCAACCCTGACTCTGAAGCCCAAAATCACCAGTTCGCAGTTCAGAATGCAAAAATCAGGCTAAACAGGAGTGGAAAGAAGGACAGAACAGGGGGAAGCCATGTCAAGATCAGGAACCCATTCAAGGCACTTGCCTTGACCCCAAACCACTTACTCAGAAGGCTAAACAATTCTAAAATGGAAGTGCTTCCATTTTTTGACTATACACTAACACACTAAAGTAAGGACCCAAAATGAGTGAAATTTTAAGGGGTCACAATTTACAACACTTCAAAATTTTACTCTCACACCACTAATTTTAGAGTATAAATTATTTTTGATAAAATTTTTAGTTTTGAAATAAAAAATAAATACTCAATAATTGTTAAAAAATATACATGGATAAGCCAAGCTAAATTGGGAAACAGTCACACTTTATTTAAGTAAGAAAATGTAAAAAGAAAAGAAACAAATTGTGTAAGCTAAAAATTAATTATTTTAGAAGAAACTCTATAAAACAAACTTCAACTTCTTTTAAAATGAAAACTATGACAACTTTTAGTTTAATATTTAAACAAGAGAATATCATTATCAAATATGTTTGTGGCTTAAACAATTTTACATCATTGAAAATTAAAGTAATCCAAGCATACACTTACAATATGATTTAAAATAAGATAAATGTCCCAAAATACCATACCTTGTTGCTCGCAAGTGATTTGAATATTAAAAAAAAATCACCTTAGCATGTATATCAATTGATCCAAACTCTTTAGAAGATTAGGTGTAACCAAAATGCATATTCATTTAAGGCATGAAAGGTGCAAATTCATTTCAATGAGCGTTTAGGCATTTAAGGGGCAAATTCAATTTAAGAATTCAACTAACTATTAAACCAAAAACTTTATTGGTTTATTTTTTCTTCCTATGGATTTTAATCTCTTCTTTTGAAAACATTTTGGAAAATAAGGGTCTCAAGTTATATTTTTTAGGTAAAGGGTGAGCTTTTTGTCATCATTTTCCATCTAAAAAATTATATATTGTATATCTACTAATAATAATTTGTAGCATCCTTTTCATCATATGAGAATATCTTCTCGGGAAATGGTAGGGTGAAGGGAATTTAAAATAGAAATGCAATTATTTTTAGTTGCACAACAAGATGAGAATAAAGTAGAGAATCAAATATTTTTTGTTGCATTTGAAAGGAAACGCAATGCAAATCAATGGAGAGAGAAGATATTTTCAAAAAGAAGAGAGAACAGAGATATTGGTGAAGAATATTCCATTTGTGAATCAACTTTTGGGAAGACACGTGTCATTAGAAGAACAAATTTGGGATTCCCTTCTCTTCTATATATATTCTTCTTCTTTAGAGTACAAGTGTACTGAACATGTAAATAGTGAAATGTATTTTTTGAGTCATAGATAGTGTATCCAAGTTGTAATGCTTTGATTATATAGGCAAATGTTAACCAAATTTGTATTGTCAATGATATCATTAGGAAGTTCTCTCCAAGTTATGTGTTGCATATCATACAAGTTCAATAAATCTAGTATGTTTGAAATTATCTTTGCAATCTTCTTTACAATTGTGTTGTTTGTTCATGGTTCTCTTTCAAGGAAAGAGTTAATTCCAGTGATGTAGGCTATATAATGTTGATTTTTAAGAATATCTTTGTGATTATATGAGAGGATATGTTAATGTTATCCATTAATATACTTTAGGTCCACTATGTGAACTTTATTTATTGATAGGATTTCTTTTGTAGCTTCATGTTTGACCCCGTGGCCCAGGGATTGGCACTCGTCAATTACAAGGCTTGATGCATTTTCATATACCACTCAAAATCAAAATCAAGTTTACATTTTTGTTTTAGGAGTATGGTTAGTTGAGTTTATACTTCCAATTGTTGAATTGAAGATAACTGCCAAGAATATAGCTAAATCAAAACCTATATCAGATTTCCTTGGTATATTTTCATTAGGCTAATCTACTTTTCTATCAAATGTATGATGTAAATTGTGTTAGATCCTAGAATATTTGAAGGTGAACCCACCTTAGTTTATCAAAGCTAAAAGTGTAGAGGAACTCAACCTATAGTTCTTTCTTGTTCATTAGCCATTAAGCCTAGTTATTTGTTGATAGAGGATGACATACCCTTGGGATTTTCTAGCCCATCAATTTGAGACACTAACATCAATCTTAAGAATTTTTTTTATGAATTAATCATTTGATGATTAATCCTTTGATGAGTGGAAGCCTTACAATTGTGGTGCAGAAGCACATAGTGCACGTATGCCTCCATGAGGCCATTTTGGCAAATTGGATTTGTCTTTATGTTTTGTAAATGGAGCAAGGTATTAGAACATTTTGTATTTGGTTGAGTCAAATTATAGTCTTACAAAGTCATTTGAGGCCATTTTTCAAAAGTTGCACAGAAGTTGTAAAAGTTGTCAAGTAACTTTTCTTGCAAAATTTGTCAAATTGGGCAAGTTATTGTTTTTGGTAGTTAGGAATTCAATGTAGGTTTGTAACCATTGGAGAGGATGGAAAAACATCTAATTATTCATGTTTCATCAACCAATAGGTCGGTTGATGTAATTTTTGGAAGATCAAGCAATAAAATAACACTATTTCCTGCATTTTCCCGGTTCTATTGTTGTTACAAAGAGTTGTACGGTCGTGTACAACCTGGGGTTGATGTGAAACCTATTTGGTTTGATGGAAAACTGATCATATTATAATTTACATTGCTTTTGGTCCTTTTTAATTAAATATTATGGAAGTTAGAGACATTTCACTGAAAACACTTCTGCAACCATAAGTTTGAGGGTTTGACTCATAAAAATATGTTTTACGACCTATTCCACTAGTAGAAAAATCTATAAATCGATGGAAAGGAGGGGTTTTGAATTTATTTTATGTTTCACAAGATTTTAGGTGCAGGGGAATGTGCTAGAGGCCAATTTGATGATGCCCTACCCTAATATCTCTATGTATTAGGCTTATTTTGCATAGGTAACCCTAGGGTTTGAGAGAAGGGTGCATGGATGATTGTTCCAACTGGTGGAAGTTGTATATTTAGACATCATATGACATTTTTAGATCCCTGTAATCAGGATTTAGCAGTTGGAGTCAAGAAATCACATACTTGCTTTGTAAAAGAGGTCTAATTAGGCCTAATTATTGATTACCAGTCAATTGTTGGTGGCGTTAGTCCAAAACAACCTTACCTGAATTTTAGATATGGTGATGAGGTGCATAAAGAGTATCTCACATGGTAACCCATTTGTAAAATTGGACATTCTTATGAATTTATGGTTGAAAACCCACTTTGAAGTACTACAAGGAACTGGAAGCCTAGACAGAAGAAATCCACCCATAAAGAGTTGAAACTTGCATGTGATGTTTGAAAAACTTCATAGTTGTGAAACATGGTATCAATGAAAATATATCCACCCCTTCTCTGCATCAAATTGACCTATCTTTTAGGAGACAACATGCATTATGAAGGATAGATAAGATAAAGTCTTGAATTTGATCATGTTTGAAATGATATTGATCTAGAGATTCTACATAATAGCATAATAGCCCTAATTCATGAGGTGTTGTTCCACTTTGTGGCTATGTGTAGAATATTTTTCATATTGGGTGTCTATTTGAAACTCCCTTGTAATATGGAGAAACTTGGTTTATCTGAACTATGGTTTGAATGTGCTTATATTGGGTGCTAATTTTAGTCCCTATTGTTGAAGACACTATTTCATTATCCTCGAATGCATGGAGGCTATGGAATTGATCATTACATAATCTAAAAGCTTCTGGAATAACCAATCTCCCTCATATGCATATACATGACTGGTTGTGAGTTGGCCTACAAATGGGCCTAGAGTTCTTGAACCTTTTTTATGGTTAGTTTTACTTGCGTAACTCACTTTCATGTTAAGTCCAATATTATGGTTTTATAGATTTTCCTTTCAGAATATGTGTTATTCCATTGTCATGGTTTAACCTTTTTGGCATTTTTAAGATTTTTTATTCTTTTAGAGGATAAGTGGATATGGATATGCATGTGTATTCAAGAACACAATGGTTTTATAGGTTTTGTACAGTTAAGAAAAACTTGTGGTTTTGTAGATTTGCATATGAACTATTTTCTAGATCATGGTTCTTTTGGGGTGATTTCAGATAAGATACGTGTAGCTGTGTATGCATACTTGATGCATTTTTTAGGTGTTTGGTATTCTCAATATGGAGATGTTGATACAAAATCAGTAACTCGACGTTTGTGTAGTTTTTTCTCATTAGGTTCTTGGACAATGGTACTCATTTGTGGACATGTTTTAAAAATTATATATGTTCTTGATTTGGAGCTTGAATCATGTATGAGTATTCTCTTAGATATCTTAGATTTTTAGTTTACTAACGTGATGGTGAGCTTGCATGTCTCAATGATTGGATCTTTGAGTTAAGCAGTTGAGTGGGTTGATCACTTATTTAGTTGTAATGAGATAACTTGGATGTGGGTTTTCTATGTCCATCGGGTTTGATTCGATGTTGATGTAGGCTTCTTAGTTGGCCTTTTCTATGGTTGTTTGTGCATTGGTGTGTTTTCTTTGAGATGCAAGGATGAATAATGAGTGAGTACCTAGGTAGTCAATTATGGGGACCTATATCATGTTTATCATGATGTCATGAATAGCTTGGATACACAGTTTGGTGTGAGTGTTTGACATTGATGGTTTATTTCTTTGGCTTGGAGATCTTGGTACCACTTGATGTTTTTAGCATTACATTTTCATGTGTGTGGACCTAGACAATTTTCAGTTTAGGAAATAATTTTTCATGATGCTTGGAGAGCTTGGTGTCATGGTTCAATTGGAGCTTTAGTAGTGATTGAGGATTCATCACTTGGTGAATGATTATCTTCTTTAGTGTTAAAGATGTTTTGGAGCAACCCTTAAATCTCGTTGTTGCAAAAGGATTATTTCACATTGCATGCCCACTATTTGGAGATGGTTATCTTCATGTGATTGGAGATGTTTAACATCTTGGACCCATGGAGGATTCATTGAATATTTGGTTGAGGAGGTGTTAATGCTTTTATAGGTGATTTGTTTTAGAGCGTGTTTGTTATTATGTAACTTTATGGCATGATGCATTACTCTTGAGATCATAATATATTCACTTAGAGCATGTGATCTCCTAGGAGGAATGGTTAGATCATGATGTCATGATGAGTATCTGATTCTATAGTTGGGGCTTTGACAATGGCCTAGTTAGTTCTCTTTGTATTGATTTTATTAGTCATGTGTTTAAGAGCTTCATGAGAGTGCAATGTTGCATTTGGAGCTTAGTATGGATTGATCAATTGTTGATTTTAATGGATGTAACATATAAAATGCTACATTTAAAAAAATGTGGGGGGTAAATAAGATGTTCCCCTTTTATCCTGAGATACACAAAGGAAGGATTCAAATTGATTAACCCTAAAGGAAGGATCAATGCATAAATGAATCAATCGATTGGAAATAAGAGTAAAGAGGAAGATCTTAAATTCCCTTTTATAGGAAAGACTATGTGTTAGGTTTAGAAAGATTAAGAAATTTAATTGAAATGGATAGGAGAAAAGTAGTAACCTTGAAATGTTACAAATATGAAGAATTCTATTTTTGGGGGGTCTACACTGAGTTTTTGGATAATCTAAGACCAGATCTGGAACAGAAATGTAGAGACGAACAAAACCCAGAAATCTTTTTCTGATTTGACACAGTTCCAATTTTGACCCTCAATTCAATGTCACCATTGACCTATAATTTTTGATTCTAACCTAGGGCATAATCAAACTCAAAAGTCTCTAACAGAAAATCTATTTTCAGATCCTAAAAGTTTGCCAAAAAGGGTATTTGAATCTTCACTTTGATCCACTGTTATGAACCTGTACCTGCAATAAAAATGGATTTGTTTGTTGGGGGGAGGAGTTTGCCTTGGTCAAACCCTAGTTTTGGAATTAATCTCAAAGTATAATTGAAATTGCATAAATAAACAAAGAAAATAGAACAATTCACCTCACTTATGTAGAAACCCTTGTGGCGGATTTGAATCCGTGGATTCACAAGTATGCATGCACCAAATGGATGTAGAATGTAGAATTTAGAATATAGGATGTCTCAAATCAATTGCTCATAGATCTTCAACACCAATCTTGAATGGATATTGGAATAGGAAGAGGCTTGGAGGAATGTGAATGAAGAAATCTTTAACAAGAGGGCTCCATAGAGCTTGAATCCTTCAATGGCTACCAATGGATCTTCTTGATGAATTGATTGCTTGAGAAGTGCTTGAATGATTGAGAATGGATCAATGCTTCAATGGCTACTTGGCTTGCTTCAAATATTTCTTCTTCACCTTTGGATTTCACTCTTCAAGTCTTGAGCTCTTGTGATTGTGCTTGACGATGATTATGGTTAGAGAAAATAAGAGGAGAAAGCTTCCTTATATATGAATCTAGGGAGCAATCTACTAGAGAGGCCTACATATGAGAATTAAATTCAAATTAGACCTATACCCCTAGAAGAGGACCGATATTAAATATAATTTATATTTTTTTCTCTGAAGACCGAAACAGACAACCTGGAAGCGAGAATTAACTCTTTCCAAACTCTGACATCCATAAACCCTAGAAATATAGAATTTGGACCATAGGTCAGAAAAAGGTTGATTCTGACCTAGGTCAAGGTTGAGGTTGACCTTGACCCAAAAAGGTCAACTTTGACCCTGAGGTCAAAGTCCCAGTTTGGAGTGTCAGAAACAGGCTGGAAAAAGTAGGAAATGGGGCAGAACAAGGGGAAAAAGCCAGATCCAAGTTAGAGACCCATTCAAGGTGCTTGACATGACCCCAAAACACTTACTCGAAAGGCTAAACTAGTCTACAATGGAAGTGCTTCCATTTTTTGACTATACATTTAGCCCCCACTTTAGCAAGAGTATGGACTCAACGCAAAATCTTGGTAAAGGAGATCATAAAGAACATATAATTTATTGAAATCAAAAGGGACAAAGGAATCCTCAAGCCCCCAGGGAATTAATTCTTTATAAACCCTAAGATTATGATAAGAGAGACATCACCGGTTAAAGAGAAAAAGAGAGAGGGTGTGATTACTTCGCCCAATGAGAACTTATGTCCCATTGTGAACCGTACAAGGAAACAGTGTAACTGGAAAGATGGAGTTGAGCCACCTAGTGAATGTGGCTACTCACTAGTCAACCCATCAAGGAGATCTAGTCTTAAGGACACCTTCCAACCTTAAGGGATCAAAACATTGTAAATTGAAACTGGAGGAATCAAGAGATCCATATAAATTTAAACCGAAGGGATCAAGAGATCCTATAAGGTAAAAATTCATGCTTTAAGGATTAGTCTTTAATCCATAAAGGAAAAAAGTTTTAAGTTTGAAAATGTTTGGAAACTGCATGTGTGCAAAAAGTGAGTAGAGCATATGCCCCCACATTAAATTCATTTCTAATACTTTAACAGGAGAAATGGCTTTAATGGAAACATAAACAACTCCACTGATTACGTTTCCACTATGAGATGTGATGCAAAGGGTTTGACAATCTAGAGTTCTTCCTTACTCCAAGATGCTCCTTGGTCTAACCCAACCATCCAATGGTTGTTCTTTGTTGAATCTTCCCTCAAATAGGATCTCCAAGACCCTCTCTACCAACTTCTCCTCCAAGGTATAGTTGGTCTTTGGAAGATTTCAAAGTTTCTAGGCTTGACTAATCCAATTAGTCCACCAAATACCTATTTTTCTCCATTAGAACTCCTCCTATAATACCAAACCTCTACTTAGGATCTTTCCACACATTCACCAAGACTCATCCCAACAATTCAAGACTCTCTACCAATCCAATTGGTCAATATTTCACTAGGAGGCCTAATTGTCGATTCCCTAGTAGGTCTATTTTCACAATTTTAGGGTTATTACTCCAAAAATCCCCAAATGACCCCACACAAGACCTTGAAAATCTTCAAGGTATCAACCAACACTGTCAGAATCCAAAACCCTAACCTCTGGAAGCACTCATAACCCTAGTTTCTTGCAGGCCCTAGTTTTTAGCCTATTAATTAGGCCTCTGGACCAGTCAACATAAAAAATTACCAAAATGATCTCCAAGATTTGATTCACCTCCTTCCACCTTCGAATCCTTTTAGGAGACTAACTAGGGAATCTGTCAATGCCACTAAGTTTTTCCCAAAAGGTTATGAGTGCTTTCTCAAATTCCTTCTTCTCCCTGTCCTGGCTCACCTGGATTCACCAGTCAGTCATAGGGATTCCTATTTGGCCTAGGAGATCCACTGAAACTACAAGAAAGGAACCAAAAAACCTATCTACAGACTCTAACCCTACTTCCCCCATGGTTTTAGTCAATTCCATCGATGGGATTCTAGGGTAGAGCCATTTCTATCTAAATAGCACTGTACTGTCACTTACAAACCAGTGACCTTCAAAAACTTGTAACTTTACACCTAATGAAATTCAAAGAAACCTATCTAATGCATATGAAAAAGAATTGAAATCATTCCATCCCCATGGGACCCGATCTACTCTGCCAATCCGTACACAGTCGTACAGTAGCAAAGAAACAATGTTAGTAAATAGTTACAGTCATCCGTACAGAGGTGTTAGAAATAAGTGTTGCAATCCAAAATCTCATTAACCATTCCAAAAAATTGAATCCATGCTCATATACCTAGCATGGGGTAGTTACAACCAATCTAACTACATTTTTCTGTTTCTTACAAAAGTTGCTCGAGCAACTTTCAAAGTTGCTAGCAACTTTTTGCACTTTGTGCATTTTGACTTTCTTTGTCAACTTGATGAGTGAGTTTGCCTTTGATGACCCTAGATAGGATATTTAGGGTCCTAAAACATCCCTTAAACCCACATTGCATTAAAATATCAACTTTTCCCAAATTAGCCCAAAGTGACCCTAATTCACCTAATGAGCACTAAGGCTCTTACAAAAATGAAGTCAACTTATCATTGCATCCAACCCCTTGGAATTTGTTCCAACACACACACAAACCCCTGAGACAACCCTAAATTACACCAAAACATCAAAAAGGGAGGTGCCCAGCACCATACTCCCCTGGACAAAATAACTCAAGTCCCTTGAGTTAGGAGGTCTTCAATTGTGACCCCATGTTTTAGAATGTCTAACTCTATCATCCAAGTGGCCTCAACTTTAGGAAGTCCCTGCCACTTAATGAGGTATTCCTTGTAGTTACCTTTCCTTGTCTTCTTTATCACTTTAGAATCCAAGACGCTTTCCAATTTCAGTGGTATTGGGGTAGGCAAATCTTTCACCCAATCATGATCCGCCAAATCTGCAAGTGTAGAATGACCTATTTCTAGAGATGATGCCTTATAGGGGTACAAGTCACAAACATTGAAAATGGGTGAAATCGCCAAATCAGGAGGCAACTCCACTTCATAGGCATTCTTTCCATACTTATGAAAAATCTTCAGTGGCCCTATCTTCTTCATGAGTAGTTTAGTTGTCTGGTCTTTGGGTAGCCTCTCCTTCCTGAGGTAGGAAAGGACTAGATCCCCTACTTTGAACTGCAAATCTCTTCTTGACTGATCAGCCTTGAACTTGTACTTCTCCACTTGCTTTTGTAAAGTCTTATTGACTTGGTCATGTAGTTCCTTCATCTGTTCTACAAATGACTCTCCTTGTGCACTTCTCTTGTCCTTCAAACTAAGATACCTCATCTCCAAAATCCTTCTAGGATTGACCCCATACACTATCTCAAAGGGGATCTTACCTATGCTCCTATTAATGGAGTCATTATAGGCAAAATCTGCTTGTCCTATGATGTGATCCCATGACTATCCATGTTGTTTAGTCAAACACCTTAGCAAGTTCCCAAGTGACATATTTACTACCTCTATTTGTCCATCTGATTGTGGATGGTAGGCTGAAGAGAAAGATAAGTTTGTGCCAATCATCTTCCATAGGGTCCTCCAATAGTAACCCACAAACTTACTATCTCTGTCACTTACAATATTCAGGGGCAAGCCATGGATCCTCACAATGTCCCTAAAGAATAAACCTACAATTTGAGAAGCATCATTTGTTTTATTGCATGGAATGAAGTGTGCCATTTTGCTAAAACCGTCCACCACCACAAACACACTGTCATGACCCCTATGTGTCTTTGGTAACCCCAAAACAAAGTCCTTACTAAGACACTCCCAAGGCCTTTGGGGTATGGATAGGGGTTGATATAACCCACTGTTTCTTCTTTGTCCTTTTTACCTCTGACAAATCTGACATTGTTCTACAAATCTCCTCACATCTGATTGTAACTTAGGCCAATAGTAGTTCCTATTCACTTGCTCCAAAGTCTTATCCACTCCAAAGTGGCCCCCCAGCTGCCTTAGTGTTTCTCCTTCATAATGTTTTCCCTCATTGAGCATTGAGGAATACACATAAGGTGACCTTTAAACAATAGGCCTTCCTGCAACACAAACTTACTAAAATCCACTTTGAAACCCTGCTAAAACTTCACACATGCTTCATAGGCTTCTCTAAAATCCTTGTCCTCCTTGTAGAGGTCCTTCAAATCATCCATCCCTACACTTTGCAATTGTATCTTCTGTATTGTGAGTACTCTTTGGCTGAGAGCATCTTCTACCTTGTTGCTAACTCCCTTCTTTCACTTTATGGCAAATGTATAAGCCTGCAAGGATTCTACCCACTTCAAATGTCTCTGATTCAATTTTTCTTGGCCATTCAGAAAAATTAGAGCATGGTTATCAGTGTAGACCACAAACTCCCTAGGTAATAGGTAGTGTCTCCACTTCTTAAGGGCTTGTACCATAGCATATAACTCCAAATCATAGGTGGAGTACTTTTGTTTAGCCTCATTCAAATTTTCAGAGAAGAAAGCCACAAGATGTCCTTCTTGGCTTAGCATTGCTCCAATAGCCAACTTACTAGCATCACACTCCACCACAAAGAGTTGATTGAAGTTGGGAAACCTAAGAGTAGGTAGCTCTACAATCCTATTCTTTAACATTTCAAACCCTTGGTTTTCTGCCATAGTCCATTCAAACTTACATTTGATTCCACCTTTTATGGTGTTAAGAATAGAGGCACACACATGACTAAAATTTCTCACAAATTTTCTATAGTAGGAGGCCAACCCATGGAAACTCCTAACATCCCCTATGGACCTAGGTATAGGCCATTCCAATATTGACTTAACCTTTTCAAGATCCATCTTCATGCATCCATTAGAAACCACAAAACCAAGGTAAACTAGTTTATTTTTTAGAAACTCACACTTTTCTTGATTTATCATCAACTTCTCTTGATGCAGCTTCCTCAATACCATCTCCAAATGCTTCATGTGCTCCTCCTTGGACCTGCTAAAGATCAAAATATTATCAAGGTAAACTATTACAAACTTACCAATGAACTCTACTAGCACTTCATTCATGAGCCTCATGAATGTGCTAGGTGCATTACTTAGGCCAAAAGGAATTAATAGCCACTCATGCAGCCCTTCATTGGTCTTTAAGGCTATCTTCCACTCATCACCAGGCCTCACTCTTATCTGATGATATCCTGATTTCAAATTCAACTTTGAAAAGTAGCAAGAACCTCCTAAATTGTCCATCAAATCTTCTATCTAAGGCATTGGGAACCTATATCTAATTGTGATCTTGTTTATACCCCTGGAGTCCATACACATCCTCCATTTTCAATCCTTCTTTGGTGCAAGTATGGTTGGCACAACACATGGGCTCAAACTCTTCCTTGTTAACCCCTTATCCAACAAATCTTGAATTTGTTTTGCTATCTCTGCATTTTGACTTGGTGTCATCTTATATGCTGCTTTGTTTGGAAAATTTTCTCTAGGAAGGAGGTCAATATAATGACTCACATCCCTCATAGGTGATAATGCACTTGGAAAACCATTATCTACTATGTCATGGTATCTCTCCAACAATGCTTGTATCTCTGGTGGAAAACTAACTTTCTCCTTAGTCTCCTCCTTTGGATTTATCACTACTACACAACAGACTCCTCTCTCCTTCTTCATGGCCTTTAGAAACTCCTTCCCACTCAATAACATCACACTTGTCCCCACATGCTTCTCCTCATTAGACTCTGGTAAAGGATCCATCTGAAACTTCTTACCTAGCTTGGTGATCACATAACTATTCATTTCCCCATCATGTATTTCTTTAACATCATACTTCCATGGACATCCTAGAAGAAGATGGCATGCATCCATAGGAAATATGTCACATAGGACCTTGTCCTTATACTCTCCAATCTCAAACTCCACCAAAGTTTGTTCATCCACCACTATTTGTTGACCCTTATTCAACCATGAAACCTTATAGGGTGTGGTATGAGGTATCCTCCTTAGTTTCAATTTGTCCACCATCTCTATGGATACTATGTGCTCAGTGGATCCAGAGTCCACTATTACATTGCAAATCTTTCCATGAAACTTACAAGTTGTCTTAAACAAGTTCTTCCTTTGAGGTGGCTCTTTAGTGCTAGGAACTTTCAACAAATTTTTTTGTAACATCAAGTTCTCTCCATCCAATACTGGCCCTGTCATGGAGATGGGAGAAGTAACACTTTGTGTGTCATCCTCTTGTACCAACTGATTCCTTCTATCCCCCATTGAAGATGAGGAAATCTTTTCAGGACACCTGCTCATTGTTTCACCCACTTGGTTGCAGTTATAGCACCTGCCAGTGAAGAATGAATTGGATCTTCCTTGGGATTGAAATCTTCCTCTAGGAGGCCCTCTTCCTCTAAATCCTCCTCTCTGAAAAGATCCCCTAAACTAATTTCCCCCATTGTTATCCATAGACTAATTATCATCTTGTCTATTAGGGCTTTGTCCCCTACCAAAGTTACTCCTTCCTCTCTTAAAACCTCTATTACTATTACCACCTCTTCCTCTTTGATGGAAGTCATTCCTCCTTCTAGCCTTATCCTATTCTCTTAAAGCTAATTGGAAACATTTGTGCATATTGTCAAGAGCCATCATGCTAATCTCATCTTGTATCCCTTGTCTCAACCCATTGAGATACCTTGCCACCTTCTCCATTTCTTCTTCTTGTCTTCTATCCCTTAGGCTCAACTTATGAAACTCCTCGGTGTAAGAACTCACTGTCGTCTCCTTTTGTCTTAAGTTTTGCATCTTTTGGTACATTTGGATTTCATAATCAGTTGGCAAGAATTGTGCCCTAAACCTGATTTTCATCCTCTCCCAAGAAACAATCTTTTTCTTTCCAATGTTTACCCTATCATGCTGCATCATGTTCCACCACACCAATGAAAATACCTTGAGCCTAGCTTTAGCATAGCTGACCCTCTTCTCCCCTGAGATTTCTTTGTAATCAAATTAGTTGTCAATGGCTTCAAGCCAGTCTAATAACTCTTCTCCATTCAGGCTGCCGCAATAATATGGTATTTGTTCCATGCTATCCTTGTTTAAGGACTTAAAGGCATCTAAGAATACCTTTTTTTCTTTATCCATCTTAGGTTCCTTCCATTTTTTTGATGACTCTTCTGTCTAACTTTCATCATCTCCATCACTCTCATCTCCCCATTCAGTGATCTTCTTTTTTCCCTTTGTCTCGGACACACTAGCCTTCTCCAAGAGGCCCTGAACCAATTCCACTATGGAATCCCTTCTCATTTCCTTAGGAGAAATTTTGTCTACCTCTTTACTCTCTTCCACTTAAGACATACACAACCTTCAAGAAAATATGGCTCTGATACCACTCTGATGCAAAGGGTTTGAAAATCTAGAGTTCTTCCTCACTCCAAGATGCTCCTTGGTCTAACCCAACCATCCAATGGTTGTTCTTTGTTGAATCTTCCCTAAAATAGGATCTCCAAGACCCTCTCTACCAACTTCTCCTCCAAGTTATAGTTAGTCTTTGGAAGATTTCAAAGTTTCTAGGCTTGACTAATCTAATTAGTCCACCAAATACCTAGTTTTCTCCACTAGAACTCCTCCTAGAATACCAAACCTCTGCTTAGGATCTTTCCACACATTCACCAAGACTCCTATCAATATTCTTGACCCATCCTAGGTCATTTTGAATTCATCCCAACACTTCAAGACTCTTTACCAATCCAATTGGTCAATATTTTACTAGGAGGCCTAATTGCCAATTCCCTATAAGTAGGTCTATTTTCACAATTTTAGGGTTATTACTACAAAACTCCCCAAATGACCCCACACAAGACCTTGAAAATCTTCAAGGTATCAACCAACACTATCAAAATCCAAAACCCTAACCTCTGGAAGCACTCATAACCCTAGTTTCTTGCAGGCCCTAATTTGTAGCCTATTAATTAGGCCTCTAGACCAGTCAACATAAACAATTACCAAAATTATCCCCAATCTTTGATTCACCTCCTTCCACATTCAAATCCTTTTAGGAGACTAACTAGGGCATCTATCAATGCCACTAAGTTTTCCCAAAAGGTTATGAGTGCTTGCTCAAATTCCTTCTTCTCCCTGTCCTGGCTCACTTGGATTCACTAGTCAGCCATAGGGCTTCCTATTTGTCCTAGGAGATCCACTACAACTACAAGAAAGGAAAAAAAAAACCTATCTACAGACTCTAACCCTACTTCCCCCATGGTTTCAGTCAATTCCACCAATGGGATTCTAGGGTAGAGCCATTTCTATCTAAATAGCACTGCACTGTCACTTAAAAACCAGTGACCTTCAAAAACTTGTAACTTTACACCTAATAAACTTAAAATAAAACTATCTAATGCATATGAAAGAGAATTGAAATCATTCCATCCCCATGGGACCCGATCTACTCTGCCAATCCATACACAGTCGTACAGTAGCAAAGAAATAATGCAGAATGCTAGTAAACAATTACAGTCATCCGTACAGAGGTGTCAGAAATAAGTGTTGCAATCCAAAATCTCATTAACCATTCAAAAAAATTGAATCCATTCTCATATACTGAGCATGGGGTAGTTACAACCAATCTAACTACATTTTTCCATTTCTTGCAAAATTTGCTCAAGCAACTTTCAAAGTTGCTAGCAACTTTTTGCACTTGTGCATTTTGACTTTCCTTGTCAACTCGATGAGTGAGTTTGACTTTGATGACCCTAGATAGGATATTTAGGGTCCTAAAACATCCCTCAAACCCACATTACATTAAAATATCAACTTTTCCCAAATTATCCCAAAGTGACCCTAATTCACCTAATGAGCACTAAGGCTCTTACAAACATGAAGTCAACTTGTCATTGCATCCAACCCCTTGGAAATTATTCCAACACACACAAAAACCCTAAAGACAACCCTAAATCACACCAAAAAATCAAAAAGGGAGGTGACCTACACCAAGATACCCTTAAACAAAGACAAATCAAGGTAAATACCACATAAACATACAAAGAACATAGAAGGTATCTACCTACTGTGGGGTCAGTATGATCATAGGATAATATGTATATATAGATATGATATTATTGCAAATTAATTGACATCATTCCTTAAATAAATTAGAACTACAATCACAATGGAGGAAAGGAAACTCAAGAGTTACGAAGAAGAATCTTTTTGGACCGCAACATGGAGACCAAAAAGAATCAGTTCTACCATGTCGCAGATCCAAGCGAACCACACAAGGAAAACATTTACAAACAATAGCACAAGTACAACATAACATGAAAAAACTATATAAAAGAGTAAAGATACATATAGAGGAATTATACAATAGGTTTGATTCCCTTATCACCTTGCACCAACAAAGTAACAAGGGTCGTATAAAAGAGTCTAACAAAAATTTATCAAACACATTATGGGAGAAGAAAAGTATAGCATGCAAACACAAAAAGGGCTACCATAAAGGATAATTTGATCAGGCGCATCACCTACTCTCCCCATCTCAGTTTGTATCATTTAGGGAAGGTGGGAAACTCGCAAGAGGGACTATATCCAATATAGTAGGAATAATAGCCAGTTCCAAAAAAGGATCCTCTTGAGAATCACTTTGCTCAATACTAGGTGTAAGTATCAATTGAGTTGAAAGCATATGAGGTAAATCAGTATCAAGATCAATGGTCTCATATTCATCACTAGGATCAATAGGATCATCAAGAGTATCTTCCTCATCAAGATTAATTAAAATAGGATCTAAGATGTGAATAGGATCATCATACTCTTTCATCTTAACATCATCATTATAAACATTAACTTCCTCAAACACATCAGGCATAGGTTAGTCAAATGAAGGTAAAGAATTTTGAAGAATAGAAGCACGGTCCCTAGCATTAGCTCTACACTTCTTACGATGTTCATTAGAAGATTTTTTAAATTTTTATTTTTTTGACACATGTTGAGAACTAGGAGGAATAACAAGTCGTTCCATCATTGGTTCTATAAGAAGATTGGGATAATTCACAGTAGGCTGAGAAGCGACACTAGGAGGTTGAGTATTAGAGCTACAAGTAATGGATAAAGGAGGTATGGAAGTAGTGGGAAAAATACCATGGTTAAGATCTATCTGAGGCATTCTTAACTTGATGATCTTGCGATGTTTATAGGCTTGATATGAACAAAAAAGGTTATCAGGGCGAGGAGGACATGAATTAGGTAATGAAGGCCAAAAGAAATCAAGAGTAGCACAATATCTAGGCCTAGAAGGTTGATACAAACTATGATTAATTGTTTTCACTTCTCCATTATGAATTAACTTAATACACTTATGCATAGGAGAAGCAATAGAATGCATAGCATTTATCCAAGGCAAACCAAATTTGACTTAAAATTGATCAGAAGTAGGAATGACAATGAAGGTAGTATCTACAACTTTGCCACAAAGTTCAATAGGCAAGTTAATAGAACCAAGTGCAAGATAGAGAAAAACATTACAAGTTTGGATCCATGCATAAGATGTATCATAAAAATCACATTGTAGGTTTTTCATAAAAAGGTTTTCCTCAATAATGACATTTATTAAAGATGTGGGATCAACAAGACAACCACACGTAGGTATCTTAGTAATCCTAGCATAAATATAAAGGGGACCAGCGGGAACCTTAATAGTCTCAGAATCATCAAAGGTAATTGAAAGTTCCCTAGGTCATTTATCCTTAGTTTTGTATGAAATGAAACCTAACCTATTGGGAGCACGCTCAGACATGCAAACGTTAGAGATAAACATCAAATAACAAGATCATACATGTCTAAAAGTATACTACTAAAAATAAGAAGAGATTCATCACAACCTCAGATGAGCCAAACAAGTGCACCCAAGCCTTGTTGATTTGCTCTTAGAGAGGTTTTTGGGTGTGCTCTCCCAACACAATATTATAATCCCACTATGAAATGCATTGAAATGATGAGTTAATAACTCAAGAACAAGTATAAGGAAACTTGTCTTAAGCTTTCACCATGGATGAATATGCAAGCTTTAAACTAGAACGGTGATGCAAAATCTAACTAAGATGATAAAACTAGATTAATTCCATATTAAACCTAAGATATAATATCTAGATTCAACAATGAAATAGCATGAAAATGAACTAAGATGAGTATGCTAAATTGCTTAAGAAATTCTAGAGCTAAACTAGCATGATAACAATGCAAAAATAAGAGATGATTTGCTCTTGAGAAAGGCCTCTATTTATAGATTTTTTGGAGGAGAGAGAGGGATTGGATGAGGTGGAGCTCATGTGGAATCCACATAGGTGCCACATGATGGATACATAATCCATGCAAGAGTCCCACTTTTCTCTCACATGTGTGAGCAACTTTGGATGTGATGGGTCAAAGTGTACTTAAAGTACACATGTGAAGGATCTTGTAAGAAGGTGTAAGAGGTGTAAGAGTTTTGGACCAATGAGACACTTTTGGAAAGTGTAAGAAGGTGTCATCATAGGTGTAAGAAACCTTGTTGGCACCAAATAAGGATTATTTGGAAAAGTCAATTTTTTGAAAATTTGCTCACACATGTGTGAGCAAATAATTAGGACTAATTGGTGTAGGAATCAAGAAATTAGTCTAATTAACCTTAGTTAATTAGTGAATAGGTTTATTTGGTGAGAGTGATGTGAGGTAGGGT
>MU224186.1:5709815-5719881 GCA_018584345.1 Thuja plicata | reverse complement strand
CTCACTTGTAATTGATAATGGTGAAGTGTTGCACACAATTGTTGAAAGGAGGTAAATTCAGTAAGCAAAATCTTATCTCTAATATCTTTTTGTAAATTTGAAATAAACATATGTTGAATATCAATATGAGGAACAAGATAAGAAATCTAAGCATACAAATGCTTAAATCTATCAATAAAGTCAGTCAATTTTTCTTTAACATTTTGTTTACAATGCATTAAATCAGATAAGGACACTTGTGGTCCAATGTTATTTTGAAACTATTGAATAAAGGAATTACCAAGTTTAGGAAAAGAGTCAATGGAATAAGGAGGTAAGGAACAATACCATTGTAAAGCCTTATCTCGAAAGGTTATGGCAAACAACTTAGCTAAAATCCTATGGTCATGAGCATAATCACTACAAAGGATTTGGAATGTTTTAACATGAGTAATAGGATCACCTTTGCCATTGTAATTCTCAAGGTGAGGCATATTGACTTGCTGAGGAATAGTAGTATGAGTGATGTCTAGGGATAAAGGGCTACCCATATCACATGTAGGAATGCTAAATTTGGGTTGAGTTAAAGATGCAAGTTGTTGTAAAGATGACACAGTTTGAGCCAAACTAATGATTGTGGAATCATTAGAGGAAACAGGTGGCATAGCAATATTAGGAACACTAGGAAAAGTATAAGAAGAAGCAGGAATAGAAGACACAACTGGTGGAGCATTAGGAACCATAGTTGGAAGAGGATTAGCATAAGTAAAAGGCACACAATTATATGAAGGTTGTGAGGTAGGTAAAGATACCAGTGGAGCACTCACAAGAATAGGTGCACTTGGGATAGAATTTGTTATCAAAGGAGGAGTATAAGTAGGAATACTAGGTAAAGGAATAGAAGAAGGTCCTACACTAGTGACAATAGGTGTGAATCCTAACTCTTGAGCCTCTTGAGCTAAAGGTTTAACATTCAAATTCACAAGATGAGTAATACTACACAAGAAATTAATACCTTGATCATTACCACAGAGAACTTTCTTAAGAGCCTCTATAGCTTGGATGGAATCTTGATTATGGTTTTCGTGGATAAGCCAATTTCCCATTTTATCAAGTTCGGTTGAAAGGTTTTGCACTTGTTCAGGAGGAACTCCTAAAGAATCATCCTCATCATGAGATAACTGAGAAGAGTTATGCTCCATAGAAGGATTGGAATCATGAGTTATCATATTATCATCTGGGATCCTAAGGAAAGGAGTGGAAGACTCAGGATCAAAGGAACCCATAAGTCTACGGCTTCTTCTAATCGGGATACTATAAGTAGGACTAGATGTGGTAAAGCTCATACACCAATACAATGCAAACGAACTAATACAAAATTTAGATTTATTGAATTGAAATGTGATTTGGAAGAACATGAAAGATCTAGCATACACAATGTAAATCTAACACCAAAAAGAAAGAGTTGTCTATCGCGGGTTCACCAAAATGTAAAGATGAAAAATTGAATAAAGGGGGGGTGATGGTTGATTTGTTGTTTAATTTGATTAGAGTGTATTGATTCCCTTAATCCTATTTTTCATTTACACTTAATTGAAATTGAATTAAATATTGAATGTGTATTGTAATTGTGATTAGGGAGAAGATAAGATGCTCCTTTCTTTCACCCTCAAATGCACCAATAGAAGATCCAATTTGATCAACCCAAAGAGAAGGGTTAATGCACAAGTGAATCAACTATTTGGAAAGAGGACAAGAAAGGGGATCTTAAATTATATTAATTGATAAATTGAATATGTTTAAGGATAGGAGAAAGAACCAACCTTACTAAATTGCAGATCAAAGATTGTTGTTTTCTAAGGTCTGTAGACTATTTCTAGAAATGTTGATAGTTGATCTCGCACTGAAACACAGAGACGAACAAAACCCAAAAATATTTTTCCATTCCGATGTCATCTTATGAAAACGGTTGACCCTATACCACTTTTGCCAACCTTGTCCTGCACAGATTTGAAAGTGTCCCTGTCCGCACAATCCGAAAGAAATCTGAAAAGGGTATCCAGATCTGGTCTCAGATCTACAGTCCTGAACCTGTACCTGCAAGAAAAAAGGTTTTTTTTTGTTGGGGAGGGGTTTGCCTTGGTCAAACCCCGGTTTAGGAATTAACCTCAATATATATAATTGAAATTGCATAAACATAAACAAAGTAAAAACTTGAATTTGGCTTGCTTGTAAAGTCCTTGTGGCGGATTAAAATCCGTGAATCCACAAGTATGCCTCAAAATATGGAATGTATAATGGTAGGATGTCTTCAATCTCTTTCTTGTAGATCTCCAACACCAAGTCTTGAATGGGTTCTTGAACTTGACAAGGGCTTGGAAGAAGATGGATCGAGAGATCACCAAAAGGGCACTTTGGGGCTTGAATCCTTCAATGGCCTCCAATGGATCTCCTTCATGCAAATGGATGCTTGAGAATGATGGATTCTTGCTTGAAATATTTCTTGATTTCTTTCTTGAATTGCCTTTGAAAATCCTTCTCAATTGCCTTATGATTCTTATTGATGGTCCTTAGAGAAAATGAGAGAGAAAGCTTCCCTTTTATATGAAATTAGGGAACAATCTTCTAAGGAGGCCTACATAGGACAATTAAATCACCATTAAAGCCTTTATCCCTAGGGGAGAACCTATATTAAATACAATTTAGGAATTCACACTTCGGAACCCGAAACAGCCAACCCGGAAGCAGGAGGAAACTTTTTGTGAAGACCGACATCCGAGAAACTGAAAGTTCCCAACATTGGGACCCTGGGATAGGGTCAAGGTCAGCCCTATCCTAGGACAGGGCCAAGGTCAACCCTGTCCTAGGTCAAGGCTAAGGTTGACCCTGTCCTAGGAGGTTGACCCTATCCCTGTATCCAAAAAATAGAGGTCAGAATCCCAAAATGCAGAAATCCAGTCAAAGAATGGTGGACAGAAAAACAAATCAAGGGGGAAACCATGTCAAGATCAGGAAACCAATCAGAGGTGCTTGTTATGACCCCAAACCACTTACTCGGAAGGCTAAACAAGTCTAAAATGGGAGTGCTTCCATTTTCTGACTATACAGTTAATATTACTTAACTTTTGCATGTATCATGTCACATGTGTGACTGTGCGACTACTGAATTGTAAAATTTTAAAGTATTCAGTTATTCTTTAAACTTTAAAGTAAAAATAAAATCTAAAATTAGCCAATGCCAAATGGAAATTCATAAAACATCTAATAATTACAATGTCCTGACTCTCAATACGTCTAGTTAATATCGCCTCTTTGGTTGTTGAGTTGTATGTCGTCACCGGCAGCTGCAAGTGGTATGTACATTTGACAACTGCATGTGGTATGTACATTGTACAATCAACTATGAGTATTGATACCATTGATAAGTACCTAAAACCTATTTGTTTAGAACCCTAAATTGTAAATGTATTAATCGAGACCGTTGATTCATCATAGATCAATGGCTGGAGTTTTATCTCAGGCCCAGTTTCTTGAAAGAAACTAATTTTTGCAAGAAGTCTATGGAATGGATACATGTCGCAAGGTTGGCACGATAACTTGCAAGAAATGAATGTCATGTTAGAGTGACAGTGACATTGTTTAATTGCGATGATCCACTTGTTAGTCATCAGGCACGTCGTACGGTTTCTAAAATTGTACTAGTACAGCCTGTAGTTATTAGTATAGTCACTATATTAGTAATTTCCCACGGACCCACACTCGTGCATTAATGGGAATGATTTACCTAAAGATATGAAAGAAATGGAATAGGGCTATTTATAGATGTTCTTGCTAGCTTCTTCAACAATTTCAATTTTCTTTTGCCTTTCAGCCTCTGCCGTCTAGTTTTAAGTTTTTAGATCCGTGATTCTGTAGATTGATAGAATTTTAATTTTTTGTGTGTGGTATGAAGATTTAGTTTTTTAGTTTATGGTATCGAGGCTCTGTAAGTACAGATGGACACACCAATTAGGTTGAGAACCACATATACTGATGAGTAGAAGCCCTTTTTGGGCATGCTACCAGAGAAAGTTCTCACTTCCATTTGCAAGGAAGTGGGTTCTTTAATTAATAATGTTGTGTTCATGGTGCTCGGCCATGAGTTCATTTGCAACAAGAAGAGATATCGTATCAGCATGTACATTACATAATGCTTATGGCTTCTCTTGTCAACCTCGGTATAGAGAAGGTAGACATGCTTATGGTATTGCAGAATGTTTTCAAGGAACAATTTTTGGTGGACGACGTCCAAGTTGTTGTCTTCGCACAATCGGGGTTGGGTGTCCCTTGGGATGATGAAATTCAAAAGCTTATCCAGCGAGCTATCAATGTGGAAAGGAAACCCTTTCTACTAAACCTTAATGAAAGGCAGTTGACGTGACATCGAAAGTGAGCGTGGCTAGGGAGGGACTTCCTACAGAAGTGGTTTCACCTCGACGACAGGGTGGAGACAGACTACACCTGGCTCGATGAATTCGTAGAGATTATCCTCCAAAAACAATTCTTCTCAGACAAGGATGGAGATGAAGACCCTTAGTGTTTTTGTTCTTGAAACAGGGTTTCCACAGTTCATTTTGTATTTTTGTTTTTTCTTATATGATCAACTAGTGCCCTTGTGGCAACATATTTTGTAACTATTTTTTAGGGATACTTCCAATTCAGTGATTCACACTCACACTCAAACCATTTTGTAGGGGTTTATGATGTGACTATAGTCTAAAGTTAAACTCTATAATTATAAAGTATATTATAATATTAGTGATGTAAATTTTCAAAATAATTAATAAAAATTTTGCTCTTCAACTCTTTTAATGAATGATAATAGATTGTTTGGACTCTCGACTCTGTAATTTTGTTTAAATTGCATAATTATTGTAATTTTTTTATCTTACTCTGAAAACGAGAGTCGATACACGTATCAGTGTGTGAGAGAATAGATTGTCTGTGTAAATTTGTTTAATTGTAATTTTGTAAAGAAATCTAAAGACTAATAGTAATATATTGATAAATAATAAATTATATGCCCATTCACATTGCCATATCGATGTGTGATATCATATAATATGAACCAAACAAATGTAACAATGTTTAATGTATGTGTGATTGTGTGATTTATTTAAGAGTAATAACTTAAATTTTCCATGTCAATGTATTATGTGTCATGTGTGCGACTATGGAATTGTAAAAGTTTCAAGTCTAATTATTAATACCCATTTGACATTTATCAGTTTGCATTTTATGGGTAGTAATAAATTAATAATTAGACATTTATCTATGATTACAATATTTTAATTAGTTGCTTTTATATTAGACAGTTTTAATATTTAATTTAATTTAAATTTAATAAATTTTTGGTGTATGGTGTTACGTGTAACTGTATTTCTAGCGACCGTTGGATGAGCAGAGATCAACAACGTACGATGTATTTCAGACCGAAAGGGAAAATAAACCCCATTTTTGCAATCCTATTCCATAATCATGACACGTCCACTCACACAATCAGTGTCATTCGATAAATATAATTCAATTTTTTTTCATTTATTTCTTTTTAGTTTAACAGTATTGCAAAGGCCATTTATGAAAATCAAACTAGTAAAAATTCTATAAAAATTTATCATAGTATATAAAAATAGGTTTTTAGTTTTATTAGTTAATTTTTAATGAAGTGTGAGGTGACTAGGTGACTACGTGTGAGGTACTCTGGTATTGACAATTGAGAACTTAGAAGCCAAAATTTAATGGGACCCGCGACACATGATAGTGACTGCCAGCGACCGTTGGATGAGCATAGATCAACGATGTGTGGTGTATTTCAAGCCAAAAGGGAAAAGAAACCCTATTTTTGCTAACCTATTACAGAATCATGACACATGTACACTCGCACAATTGGTTTCATTCAATGACGATGTGTGAGGTGACTAGGTGACTACGATTCTACAAGTCTACGTATGACGTACTGGACTACTACTATTGAAAAGTGTCAAGCCAAAAGTAAATGGGACCTGCGACACATGATATTGACTTCCATAACCGTTAGATGAGAAATGTATCAACAACCCAAGGTATATTTTATGCCTATATGGGGAATGGTCACTTCTTTTAGCAATTGTCCCCTAGAAATAGGGCATGTGTCATAAATTAAAACTCAACTAAGTTTAATTAAAATCAAAATTGGAGTAAAATAGTAACTTAACATTTAATAAGAAATAAGCTCAATTTTGGGTCCTACTAACCTTAGATATTTGTAATGTCAAACAATTAAGTGACACGTGTCCTAGTGACCTCAAGAACCAATAAAATTTAACACTAGACACGACTGATGACTCAGTACTCACAATTGTACAATTTTAACCTAAGTTTTTATATTTTTAGTTCTTACTAGTATACTGTATTGGAGATTCAGAAAGGGGTTACGGCTTCTAGGTTGAGGATTGAGGAATGAAACATAGTATCTTAGCTTTCTACCCACTCACAGTCTACACAAATTGAATTTCTTGGTAAAATCCTGAACACCCACGTCTCGTCCTTTAAATTTTTCAAATCTAGTGGTTTACTGTTTAGATTGTAGTCGTAGAATTAGGGTTGAATTTTTAAACACGCATGTAAATTGTAGTTGTCACCTGTGTAGAATTATTTGAATTTTCCTACAAGTAAATAGTAATACCAGTATACTAGGGTCCACGATGGGAAAAACAAATACCAAGACTATGAGTAAAAGGCAAAGAAAAGAAACTAAGATAATAGACTTCCACAAACTGGTTAAAACACCAGGTTTCACTGATGAATTCCATGATATTTTTTATCCTGTTATCCATGGAAATAAGGGAATCATGGAAATTATATTTGCAATTGAAAATAAGTGGAAAAATCCAATGCAGGATTCAAAATTTTGTCCATTTAATAGCATGGTAAAGGAAAAGATGAATAAAATTGTAGTGTGGGTTGCTGGGTCAGCACGCATGGCGTTAGCTCAAGTATTCCCTTGTCTAGAAACTGTCATGCTCTGTGCCAAAAATTATGATGAAAATAGAAAAGCAATTGTCAATAAAAATACTAAGGAGGTAACTTTGTCGATAACCAAGGCTGAATTTCCTAGTCTGTTGGACATATGGTTTGAAGCACAAAACTTAAATGTGCACATTGACCTGGGAAAGTTAGCAGAGAATTATGAAAAAATAGATGCAATAAAGAAAGATTCGTATATCAGAGGAATAACAAACAGTTCTAGTTTGGATCCAGATCATAAGCCTCCTTATGTTTATGATATTTTTGTGCAATGTGTTCTGGATAGTATTTCCTTGCTATCTTTTTGTTTGGGATTGGATAGAAATAAAGAAGTGGGTGCCAACATTATTGAAATGAATTTTCATATTCATTGTGAAAAAGAACCAGTAAAATATAATTTTATTGAGCACACTATTCATTGCATACAAGAATAATTACTAATGAATAAAAGAGGTTCACAGAAGACATTTAGGTTCACAACCTACTTGTGCTATCTTCTTTTAGCAAAGCATCGTGCAATATTTCAGACAAACAAGCTTTAATGTTAGGTCCAAAATGCAATATATGAATGGACACCTAAGATAAGGATGAGTGATAACAGAAGGAACTATAACAATTTTGTACACTTCTTTTTGGCACTAATGTATCATAAAATTACAAGCACTCTGTTGCCTAGATTGCATGTGTCTTGTAGAGATTGCATTCAACTCGAAAGTCAAATACAATTGGTTGAGTGGTACTTCATGGAAGACTACACTGTGTTAAGGTTTTACAGTTCAATGGTAGAACCCTATAAACTTCCAATACATGTTACAGAGAGGGCATTTACATTGGAATATGTTCGGCATATGGAGAGCACAGATGTACTCTTTCATGGTCAACAAAAGAAAATGATATTTCCTTCCTTGCCTTTCTCATTGGGAGGGTTCACATTTGAGAGAAGAGGATTCAAAGTGGCAGAGGCTTTTTATTAAATTTTTTGATGACATGTAACTGATTGAATGTTTGATAATGTTAAGTTGAAGATAATGCAAGACATTAAATCAGTTAATGGTTTGTATTATCATTGATGTCAATTTGATATCATCTGTACTGTCATGTATATAATGCCAAAGACTTCAGAGAATCAATAGAACAAAGATTATGCTTTCAGTAATGCATAAAAGTCAAGTATTCACTAAGTGACTGATAAAACTGACGGAGTGCACACCATTGGTAAAGTCAAAGAACCAAAGTCACAATGATACCCAACAAATAGAAGACAGTGTTACCTGACGAAGCAAAATCACACGATGCCTGACAAGCTGAAAATAGAGATGCCCAACAGACGGAGAACCTGAAGCTGATTGGAGTCACATCAATAGAACTGGTAGTTGTCACCGATGACTAACTGCAGAGTTGACCGACAGAACAGAGAGTTTAGAAAATGACAAAATATCTAGCTGGCAAGAGCTAAAGATAGACTTAACTGGTTGTTTTCATTATTTTATTCGACCAGAGTCAAGTGATTGATTTAAAGAAGATTTATACAGTTGGTAAGAAGATAACTACGAGATAAATTAGGATTTAAGCTTTAAATCAGATTGGCTGGATTATTTTTCACACCAAGAATCAAGAATCAAGAAATGGTGAATATCATGTCTATATAAGAGACAAGCTTAATTCATTTCTGTATCACATAAAAAGGGGAGTGAATAGAAAGAGGATGCTGAAGAGAAACTGATGAAGGATAACTTCATACAGTCTTGATCTATCAAGTTGAAGGAGAGCTAAAGTATTTTGTAGACACCGACGAACAATGAAGTACAACATCACAGAGTAGAAAGTGTGGAGCACAAAGAATTGAATTGATACATTGATCAGAGAGGTAATGTACTTAAATAGATCTAAAAATCTGCAATTCAAGTTGCATAAGAAATAGGTCATTGTGTTTCAGTTTAACCATTGAAGCATCAAGTGTCTTAATAGAGCAGGACTTAATAGTCTTCTATATATTGAGGTAAATCCCAAGGAGTGCCAAAAAGGTTGATTCAAGGATGGTAGCAAGATTTTCCTAAAGCCTATTGACAGTCTAAGAAGGAGGTTGATTCAAGGATGGTAGCAAATAGATGCCCGATACTAAGTGACAACCTCTATGTATTAAATCCTCTAACAAGGTCACACCTAACAGTGTTTTTGTAACCTTTAACAGGGTTGGTTCCTAATAGGGCTCACTTTAGAAAAGTGAAAATTTGGGGTACCGGTCCCAGTGGTTTTTCCCTTAACAAGGTTTCCACGTTAAAATCCATGTGTTAAGTGTGTATGGTTTATTACTTTACTATTTTACATTTCACATATGCATTTCTGGATTGATCGGTATACTCTTCTTATTTACTGAGTGTCGGTAAATAGTTTTTACTATTTATCAGTAATCAAGGAGAATAAGGTCAGAAAAGGAAAACTGACAGACAGTTAAATCTTTATTAGTATTTCATGGCATGCATCTTGTAGGAAGTTAATAATATGAGGTTTATTGATTGGTGGTTAAATTTAAGGATAAATTTTTGAGGCCACTGATTCACCCCCCCTCTCAATTATTACTAACAATTGGTATCAGAGCTTGTGTGCTTAGAAGGAAGGTTTCAAGACCTAAGTCAAGATCACAAGATGAACAGACGAGATGTGCCCAAGTTGAACAAAGACAAATTTGTTTCATGGCAAAGCAGGATAAGACTCCACTTATCAGGTATTGGTAATGATATTACTCAATTTCTAGATATTGAATATGTGTTGCCTATAGGAGTATTGACAGTAGATCAATTGAGAGAGAAGCATGAGCATAACTGCATGGTTATAGAGCTTTATTCCTCACTCTCCGATGCTGAATTTGAAGATGTCAAGGATTGCAAAATTGCAAAGAAAATGTTGGACAAACTAAAGCTTGTACATGGAGGTGATACAAATGTTCTAAGAGCCAAGGCAGAAAGCCTTAGAGGAAAATTTGATGATCTTAGAATGAAAGAAGGAGAAAACATCACACAGTACAACACAAGAATAAAAGAAG
>MU224186.1:5668342-5692521 GCA_018584345.1 Thuja plicata | reverse complement strand
CAAGTTGGTTTGAAGTTCCAATGGTTAATTTATTTTCTATTCCTCCTCCCTACTAACAAATGGTCAAATGGTTAATGGGTAATGCAGTGAAATGTTTGACCGAGTGCCTCATAGTATCCAAGATCGACATTCATTGCAACCAAATAATAGGTGATTCAAAATCCAAATCAACGTCTCTGCATATGCTAGGTTTTTCACTATTCATTTGCTAGGTTTGTAACGCAAAATCCATATGCAATTTATTCATCTCATACGAAACAAAGAAACCCTAAGTGGGTTACTCAAATTGAAAACTAACAGCACTTCGTAACCCATATTGTTGCAAATTGACAAATAGTTTAATGCTAGATAAACACAATACAAATAGAATGAGAACACATGTAAGTCTATAAATTGTTCATCGATACCAACCTAATTTTTTGTAAGTCTGAAACAAATCTGCCTTCCATTTGATCACGCACAGATGGTGTTGGTTCAATCACTTCAACGCATATGTACTTTGTGCCTTCTATTCGTGCCCTCCTTCAACTCTTCTTCGCTGCATAATCACAATGAATTGAAATGAAGCCTTTTTTTTTAAGTTATATTGATCGTGTTTGTCGCAATTATGACAAAATGTCCTGGTTGTCGTAATTCCGACCAACACAAGAATGGATTAAAAAAAAATCAAAGTTTTCCTTCCATTTTCTGACCAAGCAAAACAAATTTAATGCATGGTGGGAAATTTAGGTCAAAATTTAGGGTCAAATGTACTAGTGGATGCATCTCTCAGTCTACTGTAGAAGCAGAATATGTTGTTGCTGCTGCAAATTGCTCAAATATTGCATGGATCAAATAGTTTCTAGAAGGTATGCATATGAAGATCTCAGAACCAGTGATTATCTATTGTGATAACACAAGTGCAATAAACATTTCCAAGAATCCAGTCATGCATTCCAAGACTAAACACATTGCAATCAAGTATCATTATTTAAGAGAACAACTTCAAGAAAAAGAGGTGATACTTGAGTATGTGCAATCAAAAGAACAATTAGCTGATATCTTCACCAAGCCACTGTCCAAGGATATGTTTGAGTACTTGAGGAAGAGACTAGGGGTCAAACCCTTGTCTACCAGTCAATAAAAGATTGAAGGCTACATCAGCCTATATATTATCATCAGAACATCATTCATGTTGATGCAAGCAAAAAGATGAACTTCAAAGCTACATCTATATACAAGAAGGTATATATATAAGAACCAAGCACAAGACATATTGTTATATTGCTAATGGATAAGGGAAATTCAAGGAATATATTATGGATAGATGAAAATGATTATTTGACATTAATGTCAGATATCTGTGAGATATTTGTTTGGCATTGTTGTCAAAGGGAGAGAAAGTATCCATATTATCTCAGTCTTCAGAAAAAGAAGAAAGATTATCCATTATCAAATTATTCCAAAAGGGAGAGATCCTATCCTTAGGAGAGCAAATTGTATGAAATATTATACAAAGGGAGAGTTGCAGACAAGAGAAAAAGACATCACAAAAAGAGAGAACAGTCAAAAGAGAGAAATTGACACTAGAAGAGGATTCAACACATCAGAAAGTAAAAAGCTGCAAGAATCAAATCTAAGCTTAAACAGAGCTTACCGGTGATCAGACATTTATCGAGTGACAGAACAAAATGATTGGTAGTTTGATGAATCTCAACTGTTGTATTTGATATTGTATTAGAAATAGTATAGTGTGATAATATAGTATTTTTTCATCAATGCCAAAGGGAGAGATTGATGACATGTAACTGATTGAATGTTTGATAATGTTAAGTTGAAGATAATGCAAGACATTAAATCAGTTAATGGTTTGTATTTTCATTGATGTCAACTTGATAGCATCTATACGGTCATGTATATAATGCCAAAGACTTCAGAGAATCAATGGAACAAAGATTATACTTTCAGCAATGCATAAAATTCAAGTATTCACTAAGTGATAGATAACACCGACAGAGTGCACACCATCGGTAAAGGCAAAGAACCAAAGTTACAGTGATACCCGATGAGCAGAAGATAGTGTTGCCCGACGAAGAAAAATCACAGGATGCGCTTGATGAGCTAAAAATAGAGATGCCTAATGGACGGAGATCCCAAAGCTGACTGGAGTCACACCGATGAAACTGACAGTTGTCACCGATGACTAACTGCAGAGTTGACTGATAGAACAAAGAGTTCAGAAAATGACAAAATATCTAGCTAGAAAGAGCTAAAGATGGACTTAACTGGTTGTTTTCATTGTTTTATTCGACCAGAGTCAAGTGATTAGTTTAAAGAAGATTTGTACAGTTGGCAAGAAGATAACTACGAGATAAATCAGGAGTTAAGCTTTAAATCAGATTGGCTAGATTGTTTTTCACACCAAGAATCAAGAATCAAGAAACGGTGAATATCATGTCTATATAAGAGACAAGATTAATTCATTTTTGTATCACAGAAAAAGGGGAGTGAATAGAAAGAGGATGTTGAAGAGAAACTGATGAAGGATAACTTCATACAGTCCTAATCAATCAAGCTGAAGGAGAACTAAATTATTCTGAAAACACTGACGAACATTGAAGCACAACATCACAAAGTAGAAAGTGTGGAGCACAAAGAATTGAATTGATACATTCATCAGAGAGGTAATGTACTTAAATAGATCTGAAAATCTGCAATTCAAGTTGCATTAAAAACAGGTCATTGTGTTTCAGTTTAACCATTGAAGCATCAAGTATCTTAATAGAGAAAGACTTAACAATCTTTTATATATTGAGGTACATCCCAAGGAGTGCCAAAGAGGCTGATTCAAGGATGGTAGCAAGATTTTCCTAAAGCCTATTGACAATCTAAGTAGGAGGCTGATTCAAGGATGGTAGCATATATTTTCCTAATACTAAGTGACAACCTCTATGTATAAAATCCTCTAACAAGGTCACACCTAACAGTGTGTTTGTAACCTTTAACAGGGTTGGCTCCTAACAGGGCTCACTTCAGAAAAGTAAAAATTTGTGGTACCAGTTCGAGTGGTTTTCCCCTTAACAGGGTTTCTACGTTCAAATCCATGTGTTGTGTGTATGGTTTATTACTTTACTTTTTAACATTTCACATATGCATTTCTGGATTGATCGGTATACTCTTCTTATTTACTGAGTGTTAGTAAATGGTTTTTACTGCTTATCGGTAATCAAGGAGAATAAGGTCAGAAAAGGAAAATCGACAGAGAGTTAAATCTTTATTAGTATTTCATGGCATACATCTTGTAGGGATTTAATAATCTGAGGTTTATTGATTGGTGGTTAATTTTAAGGATAAATTTTTGAGGCCACTGATTCACCCCCCCCGCTCTCAGTTATTACCACATTTTTCGCTTTGTTGTTGACAGTCACTGGTAGTATGATCCACTAAACATAATTGGAACAAAGCTTAGAGTGAATGGGAGCTCCATAAGCAAATGTCAACATGACACTATGCCATTGATATAAAAATTTAAAAACATGGAGTCCTGGGACGAGGTCAAAAAAGAGATGGAGAAATACGTCGTTGAAAATAGTATTTCAATACAAGAATTGTCATCACAAATTATGGCATTGCATAAACAAAAAGGAAAAGTGCAACACAGGACATCCTACAATTTCTACCAGCAAGCTTCTCAACCATCTACAAAATCTATTTCAAAGAACCTACCACTTCAATGTAAAGATGATTATTGGACTATAACCAAAATTACTAATTTTTGGGAAATGAGGAAGAATCTCGGTGAGCCAAAGACCTCTGCAGATCTTTATGTTGTGGAAGAGGATGAAATATTTAGTGATTTGTGGAATGTGTAGCATTCTTCTCAAGCACATCACAATGATTATAATGAGGATGAGCGGGATTCTGTGAATCCCACATCAACTGATGAATATTCAATAACAATTGCTACTTGAGTCGATGCGTCCACAAAAGAAAAACATGGCAAAGGGGCAGAGATTGTAGAAAAAATGGGTTTTCCAGGTAGGGTTGGTCTGGGTCCCATAGGAGAAGTGAATTGGTATCTAATTGCCACACCCGCTCCACTAAAATGTGGTGGGATACCAGTAATTAGAGGTTCATCAGAAAAAGATACTACTCAGTCTCATAACCTTGCACCTTCATTTGTTCCAGCTTCAAAACTAGTTCCACCTTTGCCAAGCACTCAGATTCAATCTGCATCAAGTGCCACTCCCACTAGTGGGGATGGCATGGGTAGTACTAGTGGTCTAGAAAGGACATGAAAACTGGACATGAAATCAATGGATCCCAGAGATCAAGGCAATGTAAAGAAGCAAAAGGTTATGAAAACAATGCCAATAGTGTCTGTGACTGTGAGTCCAACAATTGCCACACCTTCAAGACAAAACCCTCTGAACAGTCCAAAAATTCCACTTGTAATGGGTCAGGGAGTTACTATTACTAATCCTCACAGTGCAATTATTAGAACCACTAGTGGAAGCTCGTACATTGCTGCAAGTTCTATTTCACCTTTCAAACATTCAATTGTGTCAGAAAACCTTGAGTTTCGTTACAATGATTTTGTAACTAACTTTGAACAAACAAAAAATAGGAATAGACAAAATATTAAGACATTGAAGAGGGATGCAGTTGTAGCTCGTGATGCAAAACCTGCATCAAATTAGTTATTTCCCACATATGACCCAAACAAAGAAATGATGGAGTTCATGGTTGTTATGCCCCCAGCTAGAGATAAAAATCCACTAGAGAGTCAAATAGATCCATCTGAATTTCAAGTTAGCACCCTCCAAACAGATTTATCCAAAATTAAAAATGTGGACAAGATAAATGTGTCGAAAATGACCAACCAAGTGGTCTACAGTTCAGTGATGAAGTTGGAGGGAGAGAATGGAAAGCTTCAGAGAAGAATAGAAAATTTACAGGCAGACCTGGCAAATGAAAAGGCAAAGGAGAAAGCAACAGATAACAGGTGCAAAGAATTAGAGAAAAGGATAAAAAAATCATCCTCTATAGAAGTAATTGGACAACAAGAACATATGGAGGCAGAACTGAAAATTGTGAGGGAAAATTTGGAAGAGAGAAATAAAAATCTTGAGGATGAAAAAGCCTCTTCATTAAATTTATACAAAAGCATGGAGAGTGTGGCACAAGTAAACAACAAGTTAAAGAAAGAATTGGAGGATGAGAGGGTAAAATCAAAATACTGGGAAGAGAAAGAAAACCAATGGGAAGAGGAAGTAGAGAAAATAAAAATAAAAATAGAGTGAACACCAGTTGTCAGAATTGAGAGAAGAACTAAATAAGGCAAATAATACAATTAAAAATTATGAAAACAACTTGAATGACCAAATGAAAAATACAGTCAAGCAAATAAAAAGGGACCTTTGGGGGAAAATAAAGGTGACTAGTGATAGGTTGTGTGATTGGTTTGAATTGAATGAAATTCTTAGAGATGTTTTTGGGAAGCTCCAAGAGCACATTGAGAAGAACAAAAAAATTTGTCAAAGAGAAAATTGCAAAATAGATTTTGCATCAAATCAACACAAATAGTGATAGGCATTTAGCAAGTAAGGGAATTTATGACCGCATTCGTGCATCAATAAACACAAACTCTATCTTTCAAAAATGTCAGAAACTAAAGGAAGTAGAGGAAACTCTTGCCTTATTTGAGAGAAAGCTCACCAAGATGACTCAAAAAACAACTGAAATGATAGGTCATGGTTTGCCGACTCCTAGTCCTAGTAACTCATTAATCAATTTTGTTGGAAGAGAAGCTTACAAAAAAAGGTTGGAGGAAACAATGATGACTGATTTAGGCAAGCTTCCTCAGGACACAACTCATGAAGGCATTGCAAAGTGCATCAAACCATTGAAAATTTTGAATGCAGTATTGGAAGGATCATTGCTTTCAAGTCACTCTAACAAGTATGGATGGCTGACAAGGTTGCATATAACTTGACAAATTTTGACCTTCCAAACGATGCAGAATGAAGCAAACTAAACAAACTGGCAGAATCATCTCATCAAAACTAGTATGTGAAAGTACTTTTAGTTTCAATCATCTCTATACTATTTATCTATTGGCTTGAATTGATTTAAAATTAACAAGTTTGAACTTTGTTTTTTAACAAGATAAATGTAGCAGATGCTCTAATGCTATTGCTCAATGCTAATTTACTAAATCGGCCTGTCAAATGCAAAAATGTATAGTTGTTGAGATGTTGTTACTTGTACTGGTCTTGACTCTTACTGATTTAAAGATTTTGATTTTGAGACTTCACATTAGGCAAATTGACCTGAAGCTATTGTTTCTCCCTTGTTTCTATAAAAGGGAATTTAGAGTCATTTGCTAAGGGTAATGAAATTGATATTGGGTATTGACTCTTGAGTCATAATTCATTGTCAATTCACTTTTGCAAACAAAATCACACATAGTTGTGCTCTACTTCTTACTAATATTAACGAATGAATTGTTACATTGTCTCATATTTGTAAATAAATTAATGAGAATCTCTATTTCTAAGAATTGTATCATATGAATTGCTATGTTTTCAAAAAAAAATAAAAAAAAAATCTTTAAGAATTGTACCATATGAGCTGAATAATGCAAATGAAAACTATTATTAATTGTAGAATTCATGACATTATCAACCACATTCATATTTTTGACATTGGAATATGATATTATGCATGCTTGATGATGAGATACAGAAACTGACAGTAGACTACAGTAAAAAGTCTAATAAATACCTAGGACCTGCTACTTCTACAAAGGTTCAAGTTGCCACATCATATCATTATCGGGATCCTCGGATCCATTGCCATCAACTTCATAGCTTCCTTTGTTCTTCGATATGTTTTCTTCACTCTACATACCTCCGCTTAACTCAAGTTCAACGCTAGCATTACCAGTACCAGTACATGAGTCAATGACAGTCACATCATTGTCTCTGGTACTCCCAGTTTGGTTTGAAATGTTTCCCAACCCTCTTCTCTGACATTTCTTCCTCCACAATTTCAATGCCCTGTCGTGAGGAAAAGTATGGACTTCATACCTGCATGAATAGAGCCTCAAGCAATTTTCCAAATTCTTGTCTAGTTTGTTTCTTAGCTTTGACTTTAGGAACCCCAAAGCACTGAAAACTCTCTCATCCTCCACCAATTCCAATATCATGATTAGACATAAATCAGCAAGCTTGAAAAATTATGATATTGAATCAATCAACATTTTTCTCTTAGCTAGATATTTCCAAAGCCTTGTTGCCAATCCATCTTTGTGGGGGTTCTGCATAATATTATATTATTCCCTTATTGTCTGTGAAAAATGGCCCGATTGTTATCTCAAACAAGATTCATCTAAAATTCCATTTAGAGTTACTCCATTTAACTCTTTGGTTTTGCAAAAATGATCTATCAAAGTTAGTAGCTTACTTCGATAATCCTTCAAATTTTTTATACTCCAATATCAAGGAAACACAATAGACATGGATTCAAGTAGTTTGACTAGAGGGAATCTTTCTCTAATCTCTAAGGAAAGATCATAGGCAATGTGCTTCATAGAAGCAGTTACAGACTCAACGATCTTGGCAAAGTCTTCCCTTTTAACACTTGATATTCTCTTCCTGTTCTTCCTTCCTGGTTCCTCAGACTCAACCCAGGCATAGTAGTACATTGGTATCTCAACTCCATGTACTTCTGCACATAACTCCCCATTTACACCAATCTTTAAAAAAATTTCAGGATTGTCCAAATCTGTGATTTTAAGTTAGCTAGCAAATTTTACATCATCACATGATCGATAGAGATTATCCAGCTTCATGCATGTCAATTTATGAAGCGCAACATATTCTGCAATATACATTGCTCTTTGTTGGGCCTTTTTCATTATATTTCTCATTTCCTCCAGCAAGGGGAGAAGACCTGCTAATGTTAAGAGTGTCTCTACATTAGTTAACATTCACAACAACTCAAGAAATTTGGGTAGTCCTGCTTCTTCACGACTTGAGTTCATTAGACCAAGCAACGATTGATATTCTGAAGACACTCAATGCGCTGGTCCATCCTAAGAGATCCATCTAGTATCATTATCCTTCAAAAGCTTGTTCTTGTCGGTTAGTCCTTCAGTAAAGTGTTGAAATTCCCTCAATCGTTTCAGACTTTGACAGAATTATTGGTAGAGCTCTTTGATTAAAACTTCATTTTTTTGTACTGGACCATGCTTGCTGACAACTCCAAAAGCTAGATTCTTTATGTGGGCCATGCAATGAATGGGAGTAAGTAGGCCGCACAAGAAGATTGTATCTTTGTGCAAAGACCGTCCCTGCGGCCTTACATTATTGAAGCTCCATCCGCTCCAACACACACCAACTTATTGGCAATCATCATTTCATTTATATACCTCCATATTCAAATAGAGAACTCTTTACTAGTTCAAATAAATTTTTCAGTTTTCGCATTATCCTTCATTTTGGCAACAGTTAGTAGATGAGGTTGGCGAACAAAATTGTGTATAGTATAAACATGAATGCATACCCACGAAGTATTATCTACTGTTGTAACCTCGTATAAAGACAATGCAATAAAATTTGACACTTTAATTTTTGCCTTTAGATCCTCTCTTTCAACATCAGCAAGACAACTTGCCCATTCCCATCCACTATTTACTGACCAGTGACTATTAGGATAGTTACGAACTTTCAGAAAGTGTAATAAAGAACTCAATGATGGGTAGTCTATCATAGGACGCCCTTTTCTCAAAATATTAAAGACAACACTTAATTGAACAACTTTTCCCATTATTTCTATTTCCAATGCTTTTCCAAAACAAGCTTCAATAGAGCCTTTAACTTGAGCAGGCTTCATCTGTATATTCTGTTGAAATTCATATAATTTTGCATTCCTAACATGCAAAGATTTGTCCTTTGTTTTCGAACTTATCACTGATTTTTCAACTTCATCTATAGCTTTCTTTTCGTAAACTTTACCCATATGCTTCTCTACGGTGCCAATTTTTAACTGCAACCTCTTTTCCTTCTTATTTATCTTGGTGTAAATCTTACATCTGCATTCTACCAGAGGCTGACCTTCAATTGGATTTTCCATTGGCTCAATGAATGGATACTTTGACACCCATTCTATTTGAAAATTCCTCGACAACTCCTACTTCCAATCATTTTTTGATTCCCTATCCTTCTTTGAATTGTTTTTGCTTTTCTTTTTCCCTGCACCATCATCATCATCTCTGACATTCTCAGTCTCATCCAAGTTGATTATATAATTATGGCTACTCTGGGTATTTAACTAAAAATCTTCTTCAAGTTCATCATGATCTGAGATATCAGGTTCTCCTGCTTCTTCAATATGTCATGTAGTTTCAGGTTGTGAAGCTTCAAAATCTACTTGTGATGAAGCAGCTTCCCAATTTTGGACAGAAACATTTCCAACACCATGACCAAAGTACGATGATAAGGTTATGTGTTTTACTAGCCTCTCTTGGCTTTCCCCACTTGTAGGAGCTTTACCCTTATTTTCGTTTGACATCTCCATTCTCCAACGACTTCCAGTGCAAAAAAAAATGTCAAATTTTTTAAGAAGTGACAGTAGACTATAATATATACAAATATGATTCTGGATTGATTGGCCCTAAAATCATGTCTAAGGTCTCCCTAATCACCATCATTCGCTAACTGGTTACCACTAAATAATAATGAGCTCAAAACTACATAGTCGTAGAATAAGTATCACTTACCTTTGCCTCAAATTAAATTGCAGTCGCGACTCGCCAATGCAGTATGCAGTTGCACTCAACAGTCTGAAACTTCGCTATCAATCAAATATTTTTATACTAATCCTTATTTGGCGAATTTGGCGGGAGGTATTAGGTATACAAATAATTGGCGAAGCCCGCGTAATTATAACATGTCTTTTGTTATTTTTGAGGTGATTATGGGTCGTCCAACACCTTCTCATGATTAATAAAGTTGGCAAAATTACGTCGGTTAGAGACAGACGTCCATAAAATGCCAGGCAAATTTGAGGCTGCCTATAAATATATATGTATAAAATGATTGGCGAATATAGGTCGTCGATTTGGGGTTGCTTAGAAATTAGAGGCAATTTTTTTAAATTTATGGGGACTAGAATTAATATTCCATTGGCGATAATGTGTAAGAAATGAAAAAATTAAATAAACTGATGGGCGATGGGCCCGGGCATTGGACCCAATATTAATAAATGTCAGCCGATAGGGTCGATCCAATATATTAAAAATAACCACCAATTTTCGGGTCGCTGACATGTGATATTCGCCAAATGGCAAATAATCGCCACTAAAGTTTTCGTTGTTCCTGGATGTGTATGTTCTTCATTGATAGGTTTGGCACATGGAGCTTCTTATTGCAATTTATGGGTTGGTTATGTTGTTGGTGTGAGTTCTACAATTTTTGTTTATGCCTTTGAGGTATGGATGATTGGATGGATTAACATTTGTTGTGGGTCCTATTTCAATCATGTGGACTTATCAGTTGGATGTGAGAAATCAGTTTTGGTTGTTGTTCTAACTAGTGTTTGATCTTATTTGTGGAGGAATTCTTTGGCTTCAGAATTGTATCTTGACTACGAGTTTTGAAGTTATTGATACTTTTGTATAGCTCTTGAACATAGTGGAGTTGTGGTAGTATTGTGTGGCCTTTGTTTTCTTTTAGATCTAATGCTTGTGTTCTTTGGACATGTGCGTCTAAACCTTGACTTGTTTCCTTCCATAGGTAGCATGTTGGAGGATGATAGGAATTGATTGGTCTGATATGGTGGATATATTGCATGTTGTTGTAGATGTCTTATTGGAGTACAAAAGCAATTTTGAGATTCATGTGATTTTATGGATGGTTATGATGATGTGGTTTCATTATTTGTCTCTTAGCCATTTAAATCTTGTTGGTTTTGATTACTAGTGGCACCTCTTCGACAAGTGGGAGAATGTTGGGATTAATGTGTCCCAACCTTTAAGAGTCCTAACATTAATCTTTGAATTATATTTGATGTATTTTTCTTGATATCCTAACTTGCTAACTTAATATGTTGTCATATTACCTTTTGGGACCTGTATGGGAGGAGATTCCTACATGCTATGTGAGGAGGGCATAACAAAGCGTAACTTGTCACTTGGGCACTCATTTGGAGAGAGGATTTTGTAAAAAAAAAAAATCTACACTTTGGTGACATGTGCCCCAACATTGTTGAGTTAATGATGACAAGGTCCTATTGTTTAGGAATTTGGTACTTGCCTTGAAGATTCAATTTTGAAAGCTACTATTTATGCTAGAGCTATGTAAAAATGAAGTTTGTGTTTCATATTATGTACATGAAATTGGGGCACCTTTGGAGGTGTGGTTACTTATATGACAAATGCAATTTCTTATGCATGTCCGGTAATTATCAGTAGTTGCATATTTTGCATGAGTTGTCAATTGTAAAGTTATTGTTTGCATGTGTGATGGATTTGGCATCTTCAAAATTAAACATGGGTTTTGGAAACTCGACATTTATTGCATTGCAAGCTCTATGAATGCAAGTGTTTTCTAGAGGAGCTAGGAAGACGAGATTGATTGGCACAAGGGTTATGCTGGCAGATTTCTTCCATAAATGCAACAAGATGTACAACTTCATGTAAGGTTTAGAGCATAAAAATGTATTGTTACCTTGTTGTTGAATGATACATTGGTTGTGTTTTGGTGTGTGAGGCTTTTTACCTAAAAGGGTTTTCCCCATGTATATCTATGTGTTGACTTTTGTCTTATTTCTTCATGTTTTGCGATTCTATGGTATTTAGTTTGTATGTCGTAATGCTACTAAAACTTACTTGATTGATAAAGATCTATAAATTGCAACTTCTTTCCTTTAAAGATTCAAAAATGGGAAATTAAATGTGTATGATTCCTCTCTTATGGCATAGTAGTATGTGCTTGTATTAGCTGGTTGGAATATGTTTTAAAGAAATTTTGGATATTGAATGTGTATATTAATCTCATATGGTTGTTTTGGCATGCCCTCACACCCCTTCATTTCCAACTCAAATTCATAAGCTCAGATTTGCAAGAAATGGCCACAAATCTACAAACTCCAAATCTACAAAAAGAAAAACAACTTGCATCATAGATTTTCTCCAACAAGGGTTATACAACAATGGCCCTGATATCAAATGTTAGGCTATTTCTAGTCATGCATGACAAATGTCTACATAACCCAAACACAAAAACTATGCAAAGAAGCATTCAAAATGCATATACAAAAGAATAGACAAAATACCATCAAAGATGACACAAGATATACCTTTAGAAAACCCTAAGGGGGAAATCAAGCCTCCAAAAGCATCCATCACTCATGTATCATTCAGAAATTGAAACATTACAATACATCTTCACAATCCTTCATGAACACTTCTAAAACACAAGCTCTCTGCATGCACTCAATGTGAACAAACATGTAACCACACATCCCATGCCATGCTTCAATTCCCAAATGCAACAAGAGATGCTCTCAACCCCTTAGCCAGAAAATACCAACTAGCCAACCTTAAACAACTACCATGTGCTTGTTTTCATAGAATTAAGCTTACACAAAACCCCCAAGCGGTATTACATAAACCATGTGACTAATATCATGAGATTACAAAACCATTAACCCCTCATTTAATATTGCAAACTAAATTTTCATTTTATTAAATGTGTTTCTCTATTATTAAATTAAATACTTTTTTCATGTGAAACCTCACATTTAATATGTGCAAATGTTACGACACATGAAGTAGACCCATGTGATGTATATATCTCTAAGTCCCCTTTGTGCACCACAAATAATAATAATAAATTAAACATTATAACATTATAGAAGGTGTATCACACCAATATCCTAACATAGTGAATCGGGGCTAAAGGAGACTAATTCTAACAAGATTAATAGAATACATAAAATTCATTACAGAAGTGTAGAAGAGAGAAGCATAAGTAGAAATGAAGTGGAGAAAGGAATTTGAAGTGGAGAAGCATACCTAGCGCTAGTATTTGAAGGTTGTTCTAATGAGAGGTAATGTCAGATATGACCCAAGTAGGATTTAGGGTGGTTGTCCTAAAAAAGTAAAGCCAAATTAAAGGGTTACTAAAGTTGGGCACTACATAGGCCAAGAGTTTTGGGCTCAACAAATTCTAAAATTGTTCGTCTATCTATTTTGTTCGCCTTCCATTATTGCAATTTGTAACATTTGAATCTGCACATACACACACGAAAGAGAGAAAATATTATATTGTATAAGGGCTTGTCTCAATAAAACCTTGTATTGTTGTTCCCACCTCCACAATAGTAATGATGAATGGTAACAATCATGTGCTTTGAATAGAGCAAAGGCAAAACAAACAACATAAATAACAATAATTACCTTAAGCATAAAAATCCTTGCTTGGATCTCATGTAAGGTGATGTTGACTTGAACCAACATCTTAGTCACCCTAAATCAACTTTGTGAGTACATGATTGCTAACTCTTTTTTTATGTGGTCTCCTTTCAAGATTTTCCACAAATACCTAAGATCTTGGATAAGTTGATATTCTTCATCTTTGTGTAGACTAATTCATATATTAATTAGCCCATTTACTCCTACAATTCCATCATTTGGCTTCATTAATAAAAACCATCTAAAATTGAAGTCTCTCGACATTACAAACTTAACAACAACAAATGTTAAGTACTAGAATTTACATTTCTCATACAATAAGTTGAAGCAAAAGATAATAATTACAATGTATACCAAGAATGATTGCACAAGAATGTAATAATTTTAATGTGTTATTTTAAAGGTAACCTTCAATTACAATGTAAATAGTACAGCGAAGATCTATTGTAAATCAATATGCCTTAACCACAAAAGTACTATGTGAAAAACTTATGGTTAACACTTAAGATTTAATTATTGTGTTCAACATTTTACAACCAGCTAATTATTAAAATAAGAAAGCAAAGTTGGTATAACTTGTAGACTCACAATCAAGATTCTTATGAAGGTGGAGTTCAAAAATCATGAGACTTAAAGCATAGTACTAAAATGGAGTGGAGTGCCAACTCCTCATTCATGCAACAATAATTATCCTCAACTAGTGTTGACATTATTTAGGCATTATTTTGTTTATAGTTCGATTAAATTTCCACCTCAGTATATGAACCACACACTTGCAAGGTTCTTTCAATGTCAATAGCATACATTGGTTGGACATTGTATAGTGTGTATTAAGACCTAGAATCAGTGCAAACTTGAACAATCAATGACTTGTATAGTTTAATGTTCATTTACAAAAAGTAGTTTCACGTTATCGATTCATATCAACCATCATCACATACTTTGCTTCAAAGATTCCACAAAAGAACAAACATGATAAGACATCATTGATAGATCCTTAATAATGAACATAGTCAACTAATGGAGAATTCCATGCAAAGTCCAATCAACATGGCGTGGGAATTATCAATTGTCTATTTAGTATTGCACTTTATCCTAATGAAAGATCAAAATGTTGAAGCCTACTAAGGTACCAATAAAGTCAGTTAATCCTCACATCACATTGACGATTTATCCTCCCAAATCCTCACATAACATCAATTATTTATTCTCACAAAACCCTATCATAGTCATACCTTGTATAAGGATTCAATTAGGAACTAAATACCTCATTCATATTGAAAAAAAGAGTTTAAATAAATAATCCTCGAACACAGAATGTAAAGATACATAAAAAAATAATTCCCAAGCTACGCTATGATGGCTTTGCATATTCATATGGTTATAAACTCACTCCATCCTCACCTCCCCATGAAATCCATTCTATCAAGGCATTGCAAATCGTCAAATCAGTCTTGCATTGCTTCCAAAAAATATTTCATATCACAAGCATGAGCAAGTTAACCAAGTTCAACAGACAGTGCTACTATCAACTTCGCATTCACTCATCTAGTTGCTAAGTACAATAATAGATGGATAAAGACTTTGACAATTATCTCCTTGTGGCATCCAAAGGTAATATTTGTACAAATAAGAAGAGATGGAATACAAAGTACGAAGACACTCTTATGGCATATTATCCAATCAAAGTACAAATTAATATAGCCTCCCACAATAGGTCAAGCGCATATTCAAGCTTATTGAATAAGAAATAGAATAACTCTCATAATGAAGTAAGCTACCCACAATATATTTCCAGAGAAGAATGAGTGTCATAAAAGGATTTACTAATTGACCACAAAGCATTGAACTAGGGGCCGCAACAATGGGAACCAATGAATAAGAGAGAATGGTTTGACTATTACTCACACTCAACGATGCAATCACATGGTAACCATACAAGTTTGAAACCAAAAAAAATCATTAAGCATTCAAATGCAATTCAAGCTTTAGCCAAAGATTTCGAATGTGTTCCAACCATAAAATTCACGAGACATGCCCAACACATTTATGGATGTCTCAGACACAAAATCCATGAAACAACCTTGTGATTTTCTTTCACAAAACCTCATTATCTTAGTTATCTTAAAGGATCCTTTAGTCTCGGTTTCAAGCAAACATATCAAATGATTTTCATCATTACAAGGTCAAAACGGTTCAATCATCTACTAAAATAATCTTAAGTACAAACTCAACAATGAAGATAACTTACAAGATTAATCAACAAGATCGTACAAGTCCAGCAAACTCAATCCATGAATCATACTTACATCTTTGTGTTAATCAACTTAACCATGCAATTCCAGCAAACTCAATTCATGACTCGTTATTATGACTTTATATTCCAAAAAGTGAAGTGTTCAAGCCATGTGGCGTACTAGTGTTTCAAGGATCAGGTTACAATCAGAAAAGATATAGTCACACTACAATTTCATGCCATGTTGGACAAGAATTTTGATGGTGCAAAAAAACACCATTCTAGAGGGAATAATCATCCTATATCCGTTGTTTTTAATCAGCTATAGAATAGTCCAAAGAGTTTAGATAGGAGATGTAAGACTGACATGAAGATCTTAATATAATTAAGGTAGCACCATCTTCCAAACTTTGGGATCTTTTATAATTGGTGTATATTATCAATCAAATCAACTAATGGCCAGCTAAAGATTGGTTCTACCATAGTCGTCATGGTAGAATCTATCTTCATAATCCAATCAAAGTTGTATACAGAAGCTAGGCTTTTGTCACCTAGAAGCTATAAACAACAAGAACCCAGAGTTGCAACAATGTCATAGCATAATAAACATAGCATCAACAAACTACAACCAATATTTATAATATATATGCAACATCACCATGATGAAGAAGAAGAAACCAATACATCTAAGCTTTAATGATTGCATCCAATTATGTTAAGAAGCCAATGAATGCCAAAATTCCCTTGCAATGTTAATCCAAACTCTACATACATATTCTTACTCACACATGCCTCTCCTTAAACAAGTATTATGGGACAATGCCAATGACATGTAGAAACCCCAAGAAATGGTTCATTCTCAGTATTTCCAACCTCTATTTGTGAGTTGAACTTGAACCACTCAGAATCCCTCCTCCAATTATAAAAGCAAACTCAATAGCAGATATTTTACCGAACAAGATCATGTAGACTAAATGCCTAAATAGGAAGCTCAAACTGTCTACAAATGGAAACAGAGATAATGATCCCCATGAAATCCTTGCTATTCTCACAATCTGGAGGAAAACTTTTACTTTTCTATTACCATTAATCTCTTCTACAGTTTGCAATTTTGCAGGTCAAAATTATTCTGAGTGCTTTATATCATTCTCCAATAAGACAAAAATCTTGAAGATAATAATCATATATTTGACTGTGTGAAGGTTCCATATGTGACATGGGTTAAAAAAACACCATTATCCACTATTACATTTATTACATCTCCATTATAGGCCTCTAAGCTGGTCATAGTCTAGGATGAATGCTAGTATCAAAGCCTCTTCTAATCTAAGACTTAAGTTACATTTACACTATTTTTAGTACAATCTTATAAGCTTATAATATCTAAAAAGAGTATCAATATAGGTTAAATCATTATTAACCTTCAAAACAAGGTCTATAACATACTTAATATTCATGTCAGACATTATGACCTCACACTCATCTTAAGATAAATGCAATCATCTTTCTAGCAACCCAACAACATTCAATTCATGCATTATCATACAAATGCAATCTGAAACAAAAGACTGGTGTGTGCCACCATCTCTTTTTCTACTCACCATGGAAACCTCTCTCTTCCATGATGCTCCTTCTCTGTGACACATTCAAGTGCTCTTACATACATGAAACTGAAAAAGATTAGTCACCGTCATAAATAAATCAAAAAACATTAGATAACATTAAACCTCTCTCTTCCATGTTGCTCTTTCTTTGTGACGTCTTCAAGGCTTCAAGTGCTCTTACATCCATGAAACTGAACAAGATTAGTCACCACCATAAATAAATCAAATACATTAAACAACATATTTAATTATCCCTAAGAGGGTGGAGACAAAGGTTTGTGGTGGTGACGCTTTGGGGACTTCTTTTCATCATGCTAATGGCTGGATGGCAAGGAGGACCTAGGTCGTCCTAAGTGATTTGTATAGCTCTCTTTTTCTAGTCTAAATGTCTTCTGTAGGCCTTTGAAACAACTGTCTTAAGGAACATGGAAATTCTTCTCAACTGACAAGATGATTCCGACTCCCATTTGCTTACAGTATCAACATGTAATTTACTTCCACAGTGAAATATACACATAAACTTCAGGAACTATCGGCACTCAAGAAACATACAATATAAAGCTTTTGTAAAATTCTGCATTCCGTTTAGCATAGAATCTCACTTTAGCATGTATCTTGAACTCTTGATAATCCCATAACAGTACAGAGGATAAGTCTTAGTCATATGACCATACTACCACCTCAATATTTATGATTTAATCATTAACATATTCAGGTAGTGGACTGTAACAAACACTGCATTCATTGCAAACAACAGTTTTCTTTTACATATCTTTGCATTTTGAAATAAACATTAATTATGAAGTATTGACAGTGTGAGAAATATTGGAAAATGATAAAAACAGGCCATTGTATCTAGGCTTTCCTATGATCTACAGAAAAAATGCATGGATATATTATTATATACTTAACAGAGGAATTGAACTTTCGATTCTCCAGAATCATCTTGAGGAAAAGGATACAACAAAGACCTCTAACACACAAATCACAGAAAAACCATAATGCTGCACAAAACTTTATCAACTACAGAATACAGATCGTGTCTTCAAAATTTACAGCTAGTACAATTTTGAACAATGTAATTATAATGTGTACAGAAATCATTTAAAATAAGTAATTATACTATTGATTGCTGAATTATTTTAATGTGTATCATTCTGCAGACCCAAAAATTAGGATTTACTAATAATGAGATATTTTCTTCAATTTATAATGTACAATTCCCTAACCCATAGTTCTTTTACATTTGGTTGGAACTTTTAGTCAACTACATCAATAACATATATGGCCATATTTGAGAATACTATTGCACGCTCTACACTCGATTTCCCCACTACTGACAGTTTTCCTGTATCTGTATTATGTTGGGAATTATCTTTGTAGCAGCCTGTTCACATGGGAATGCCAGAATCGTCTTAAGGGTATAACTAAAAGGACCCAATCTAGCCAAGAATCTAAATCTTGGCCTGTGTTAAAGCATTTAAGCTGAATTTCTTAATTTGACATTAGCGTAGGCCTTTATAGGCACCAAGAATAGGTTCAATCCTCACAAATTCCATGGATAATTTAAAGATGGGCCCTGTCCATTAATATTCTGCAAACCAGAACTCATCTGCCTGAAATGAGCAACTTGAGACCTTGGGTAGGAGATAGGAGATATGTTTCTACAAGGAATGAAATCAGCTCCGTGTGTTGAGCTTATCTCATATGGGTATGGAGGATTAGCATGTGAGTGTTGCAATTGGATCCAATCTTCTTGGCTATGACCATTGTTACTAGCACAGAAACCAATACTTTTATAGATTTTCAAATCTCCATATTGATCATGGTTTGAGACTCCATTTGTGTTTTGAGGTAAACTATCCCATTGAGGTAGCAAACCAAATAATTCTCTTTCACTGTTGCTCCTTGTATGTCCATGATCTGTAGTAGATGGCTTTTGGGGGAAACTAGGAGGAGACCAACTAGCATTAATTGGATTCTTGGTGCCATTCGCATGATTAGGATGTTGCTCTAATTGAGGCATGGCTGTTGCAGGAAGGGGCCTCCAAGGTATAGCATGTAGAGCACCATTCCAATTTGGAACAGCTGCAGGAGAAAGACCAGGGAGAAAAAGGTCTTGTTGACCTAAAGCTTGCAAGGACTGTTTCTGATCTGAATGTTTGAATATATGGGATTGGTTCTCTTGATGATGATTCTGCCAGAAAATTTGTTGCTCTTGAACAGTGTCACCAAAACCCTCTTGCTTGCCAGATTGAATTGAGTCTCTGCATTGTAAAGGATGGTTATGTTCTTTTGATTTAATGTCGGTGAAAATTTGCAAGTCTTGTGTTGAATAGGATGCATGTTGGACACCTTTCTGAGTTGGTTCTCTTACCAAGACACAAGGTAGAGAAAAATTATTTCTATCCCAGTTGATCTCGTGATTGAAGCCAGACCGTCTCCCTCTTTCTTGAATCCCCTTAGATGAAGAAAGAAACAGTGAATGGGCTTCATCTACCTGCATGTTTGGAACACTGACTCTGTTTGTTAAATCAGCCAACAGAGATGAATGCATAGTCTTTTGGGAATGCTGCTCTTCAAATAACTCACTGCTCAAATTGAAATGACATTTTTTGTCCAAATACTCTGCCTGCTGTAAAGATAGATGAGAGGGATGATCCTTTACTAAAGAAACAATCTGAATCTCTGCATGACCTTGTCTCTTATCAAATGGCTGCATTTCTAACACTCCAGTAGAATTTCTCGAACTCGATGGTTGCTTGAAATGAAGCATGTGACCCTCGGCACCAGCCATCTTATTGGTATTCACAAGGAAAGAACAATTTTGATTTTCAACGGGTTGGTCTCTCCAGGAAGGAAAGTGATCCTGCTGAGATGCAACATTTCGCAGTGGGCCCGGTTTTGCAAGACTAATGCATGCTCTTTTGTCTGGCTCTTCTTCACTAATGCTTCTCATCATACAATCATCAACAGAAGTCTCTTCTGCAAGCTTTAATGGTGCCCAAAAGATTGGTCTTTTCCTTCGTAGCAGATTACAACATTCTTTTCTAGTTGATCCTAATTCATAATGCGAAGAAAGTCCGGGACAATCAACATTGGCAGTGTACAATGTTTCTTTAACTGAAGACAGAAAATCATCTCTGCAAAGTGGTTGTTCATCAGCAAGGCCTGAACATTGCTTTAGCCTTGAATCAGAAGAAACATTTTTACGTGGCTTTGGATTCTCTGTTTCTGATAAACGATTTCCATGCTGTTCACACTTAATAGCTTGTGATGTTTTTGGGCTAGGACTCCACATACGTGACACCTGAACTGGAGGAAATTTGGTACTTGTTAAAGCTTTATCATCAGAAGATTCTTCTGAATCAGATGGTTTATGAGCCCCATGTCGAGTACTTGAGCCAGAATCAAGCTTTGTAAATTCAGAATATGAATTTTCCGGTTCTTCAACTTCAGCGATAGCATGACCTGGCAGATTTTTTATTTGTGAGAGATCAATTTTCTTCCTCATCTGTGCCCCTTCCTTTGTATTGCAGAGTGTCTCTGAATCTATTAGATTCTCTTTACATCTCACCTAACAAAATGTTCCACACAGAAATTAGGTACAAATTTCAAGAAGCCAAATGCTCGATTGCTATATAACAAGTAATAATGAATTAGACCTGGTGCCAAGTTATCAACATTCACAAGAGAGGCGAGTGTAAGAAATGTGCTTTATCAACTTTAAGAGAGAAAAATTAAATACAAGAATAAACATGTTTTATCAACTTCAAAGACTAAAAAATAAGTTCCAACAGTAAATGTGTTTTATCAACTTCAAGAAGATGAAAATTAGATACAACAGTAAACATGTTTTATCAATTTCAAGAACAAAATATTGCTTCCATTGGCAAATGCGCTTTATCAAATTCAAGAACAAAAACGGAAACCCAAGAAATGTCTCTATTAGAACAGCTTCATAGGATTAGTCATGAGGATTTATAGAGTTTAGTAATAAAATAATATTCTCCTCAATAGTAAGCAACATAATTTCAAAAGGTAAGTACATTTTCAACTAAGAGTCTTGTAATATGATATGCGATCCCTTTTCTTCTGTCTATTGTCCACATGAACACAGACTGGAAAACAGTTCAATATAAATGAGATTTGTAACTCATGTCATAGGTAATTGCATGTCCACTTTTCAAGCTAAAGATTCCCCAACAATCTCAATTTCAAAGCACAATGGATAACTGAGGCTTGTATAAAAGAAAAATACAGAAATCGGAAGTATAACTTAACTTCTAAAATAATGTCTTTTCATGCATACCTTGTCCAACACAAACTTCTGATGCTCCAACATCTCTTTCTGTAAATGGTTTCTCTGTAGATGTCTCTGTAAGTGGCTTTCCATAAATTTGGCATATGCAACTGGAAGGTCCCTCTGTACTAAAAATATCCTACAGAGCAATGATAAATAATCAGAAGTGTCTCTTATGATAAATGCTGTATAAAAAGAAGCATCATATATCCAAGGTGCTTACCAATGCTCTACCAAAACATTCTTGGGTGTCTCTTCAAAAGTGGCATGCAACTGCACAACAAAATTTCTAATGTCCTCAAAAGTTGCACACAACGATTACAATTTAACTGCATCAGTTTGTTTCACAATAGTAATTCTTTCATGCTACATCTGGATAAATTAACATAAATCAGAATAACTAGAAGTCTGACTAAAACTGCTTTACCAGGAACTCCCATGTCTGTGTCTAAATTAGCATTCAAAACATTGTAAGAAGTTTGATGTCAACAGTTCATTTTGAAAGTCAATCATTAATCCCCTGCTGTCAGCATACAGTTGGGATATGTCCCCTGCCCTTCCCCCCACCATCTCATTTCCTTCATTTTCAAAAAGACCAATCTCGGAAGCATTCTGGAAACACAGCAATTTTCTGGTGACAGCAAAAACTCTCAACCGTCCCAGGGGCAGCCAGGCATCCCCACTTAAAAACACTCAAAAACAATAAAATAAATGCATTATACTCTTAATAAGGCTTCCCAATTAATTTGTAACATATGCTTTCTCACTACCATCTACCATTATGAAGTCTTTAATTTTAATTGATCCTAGTAATGTGTATGGTGTAAAACACAAGATGAACTCTAAAGTCAATAAATGTAGTATGGTCTACTCCTCAAGCAAAATTTATGTATTGCATCTCGAAGGTATGGCAAACACCATGGAAAAATAATCACTTTTATACACCTATATTGTTGCTTCCATCAAAATTTGCAACTCTTAGATGCATGATACTATGAGGAAGCAAACATTTTCTAATTGAAAAAGAGAAGAAACTGAAAATCTCAAAATGATATTGTCTAAGGTCCATTTCAAGAATTTCCCCAACTTCAAATCCATCAGCTGGTCCCTACTTGTGAACATGTTCCAATTGAATAAGTAGAGACAATCAAGCTACACTTAACTTGGAAGCCCTTATTAAGAATCCAATGCTTTTTACTCTAAAAATTTATAAGGTTTTGAGTACTCTTGGAGCATGCTAGAATGTGTGTGAGTGTGAGTGAGAGTGTGTTTGAGCGTGTGCGCATGTGTGTGAGAATGAGTGAGTGACTATGTCTGAGAGAGTATATGAATCTGAGTGTGCGCGACTTTGATTGTGTGTGAGAGTGTGTGCATGTGCACATGTGAGTGTGCATGTGCGTACGGATGTATGTGATTGTGTGTCACAAAGAGTGACTATGTGTGGGTGTTTGAGATAGTGTGAATATGTGTGTGTGATTGTGTGCATGTGAGAGTGGGAATGTGTGTAATGTCAATGTGTGAATGTGTGAATGAGTGTGCATGTGTGTGCGTATGTGCATGCAAGTGTGTGACTGTACGTGCAAGTGTGGGTGTATGTGAAGAGAGTGAGTGTTGAGTGTGAGTGTGTGTGCACGTGTGTGAATGTGAGTGTGTGTGTGTGCGTGCACATGTGAGTGTGTGTTGAACGTGTGCGTGTGTGCATGTCTATGGGTGTTGAGTGTGAGTGTGAGAGAGTGAGATTGAGATTGAGATTGAGATTGAGATTGAGTGTGAATGTGTGCGCGTGCGAGTGTATGTGTGCGGGTTCAAGTGTATGCATGTGTGTGCGAGTGCATGAATGTGTGTGTGTGTGTGTGCGAGTGTGAGTGTGAAAAAGAGAGTGTGAGTGTGAGTGTAAGAGAGAGAGTGTGTGTGTGTTAGTGAGTGTGAGTATGATTTTGAGTGTGAGTGAGTGAGAGTGTGAGTGCGAGTGAGAGTGTGAGTGCGAATGAGAGTGAGAGTGAGTGATTTGAGAGAGTGATTGAGTGTGTGTGTGTGTGACAGAGAGAGAGAGAGAGTGTGTGAGTGTGTGTTTGAGTGTCCATGTGTGTGAATTGAGAATGAACACAATGAAATTTTGACATTTGTTGATTTTCGTATCAACTTTCATGAGAAATCTAAATTCAGCCCTAGTGTTATGCAATAAGGTTCTACAACTAGTGTACCCAAGGGACGCGTCCCCACCCAAAATCCCCAGCATTCCCAAAACGGGGGTCTCATCGGGGACAGTGTTCCGGCGTCCCCAACGGCACCACCCAAATCGCCGTCGTCTATCAGAAACGCAAGGATGTCCCGGTGTCTGTTGATGTGAGTTTTGTGCCACTACATAACATATAGGACCAAATGCTTAATACAGGGTATCAAACATTCAACCCTCTCTTGAAAAGTATACACTCACAAAGGACGTGAGCAAACACTCCAAGGTTCCTTTCCTGTGGATCCTAACTCAGGTATTTTGATGTGATTTGCTGATAATCACTTTGGCGGGCTTACGTAGTTTCTTCAAAGATACTGACTTCTGACTATGATGATGATGGA
>MU224186.1:5650840-5662694 GCA_018584345.1 Thuja plicata | reverse complement strand
CCATCCAATTCCTAAGTGCTTTCACTTCAATTCTCATTTCCTTGCCTTAATAGCATTCTACATTCAAGCATATGAAGGGGGCGGGGAAATGCCATGCATAGGACAGGGTGTCCCATGACTGGGCGGCCCCCGCCCAGTCATGGGACTGTCACATAACATGGACTTCATGCCTTAACACTTTTCATTCAAACAGTCCTCTTTCAAACACCTAGACGTTTTCATTCCATTTTTTCACCTCTTGCCTCAATAGCTTTCGCCATTCAAACATATGAGGGGAGCGGAGAAATGCCATGCATAGGACATGGTGTCCCATGGCTGGGCGGGCCCCGCCCAGTCATGGGACACCATGTCCTATGGACTCATGTAATCAGATTTTGTTAAAAAAAACAAATACCCCCTCAAACATATAAATGCTATCATTTCATTTCTTTCATTTTGCCTTTGAGGATGCCATTAGCTCTTCATCACTCCAATATAGGAGATGGCGGGGAAATCTAGTTCATAGGACAAGGTGTCCCATGGCTGGGCGGCCCCCGCCCAGTCATGGGACAAGTATATATATCAGTTATGTTTCAAATTAGATTCCAGTTCAGATCATCCTATATCCCAAATTCATTGCCATTACCATTAGTCTCACAGTTCAGATTTCACATATAGATTTCGAGTTCCATGTTGTATTCCAGATTTCATCGCCATATTCGTAAAATCAGATTTCATTATCATGCTCCAAGTGTTTCGTGTTAGATCATACCATGATCAAGTTCAGATCTCATGCAACATGAAGTTCAAATTGCATCATTACCAAGTTCAGATTTCATATGCTCAAGTTCTGATTTCCAATTCATGCCATGACAGCCGGACTCATAATTCAGATTTCAAACATAGATTTCAAGTTTACAAGACCAAGTTTCAGGCTCAAGGTATCAGATTTCAACCATTTCAAAGGGGCCATAGTTCAGATTACAAGCCATGTTTCAAGCTTTCAAGTACTCATTGTTCAAATTTCAACTTCATGCCTCCAAGTTCAGATTTCAAACCTTTCAAATTGAATCCTAGACAACCACCCACTTCACTTTTTCGCCATCCACGGACCAGACTTCGAGCATCTGAGAAAATTTTCAAAAGGGGGGTCCCCAAATTGGGGCGAGTTGTGAAGACCTCACAACAGTGTCCTCAAAGGGGGCAGGGGGACGAAACAGCGTCCCTCGACCCCTCAAGGGACACCGAGGCATCCCCCGTCACGACAGCTACATAAAGTGCATTTTAAAAAAATATATTTTTCATTTGTTTTATGGGTTCTATTCTAACCCTAGGGGTATGTGGGGCCCATCTCTTGTGCTATATTCCTTCAAAACACTATCAAGATTCATTTCTATTCATTTTTTCCTTTCTAAGTGTTTGCAACAACAGCAAGAAAAAGAGTGAAGAGCTGAGAAAAGGGTGATTGTAAGAGTGATTGCAAGTCAAAGAGTGACAAGGAGCAAGAAGAAGAGGAGGAAGATTTTTCACCTTGTTGAAAAGATTTTTGAAGCAAAAGGTAGGGTTTCTAACTGATTTTTTATTTTATTTTCTGATTTTCAAATGAATGTTCATTATTTTTAGTTTTACATTTCTTGTTGTTTCATTTTGTTATAGTTATTTCATTTCTAGATTGAAGTAGATTCTTGTTGTTCATTGTCTAAATTCTTCTTGTTTAATTTAAAAATTTAAAAATTTAAAGTAGGGCATAGGCTGAAACCACATGTTTATTGATTTCTTTTTCATTTGGGGAAATGCAGTGTCAAAATGAGCTCCCATAGTCATGAAACAAGTGATGATGAGATGGAAATAGGTTCTCATAGTGGCACTGGAAGCCAATCAGATTACGAACCTGAGCATGATGATGACAGCAATGAGGGGGGTGAGCATGAGCAAACTGAATCCATAGAAAATGTACCACCTGGTCCACCATCTACTGATTGCCCCTCCACACTTTTGACAAAGTGGGCTAGGGGTACTTATGATCCTAAATCTCCTCTTAGACAGTTTGCAACAAGGATAACAGCCCCAACGCCATCAGGTGGTGGCACAAGGAAGTGGAAATGCAACATTTGTGGCACAAAATGGTTCGGTAGCATCACTAGAGTGAATGCACACTTCCTCTTTTGGCCAGGAAAAGGTGTGGGAGCATGTGAGTTTGAAGAAGACTTAAAATCTGCATTATAGAATTGAATTCAACAAGCTTTGGGGTGTTACAGATGACTTGGGAATTGAAATGCCTACTACCTTATCTAGTAGACAACAGATTCAGAGTATGCAGCAGTTGCATGCACAGCAAATACAGGGGCAGCCACGTATTCCTACTCCTAGATCGCAGCCTCGTAACCTTCTTCCACTTATAGTGCTATGGCTGAAACACAAACACAACCGAGCAAGGGGAAACGCAAGGTGCAAACTGAGAGTAACCCCATAGCAGATTTGTTTAATGCGCACATGAAAGAGAAGATATAGGAATCTATTGGCAGATTCATTTTTTCCAATGACATGCCACTTCATGTAGCTCGATCTCCTTATTATAAGGAGATGATGCAGATGGTGGAGAAAGGGGGAGGACCATCGTTTGTGCCACCAAGTGAGCACAAATTGAGGACCACAATCTTGGATAAAGAGTATGCCAAGATCAGTACAGCGATGGAGACCATGAGAGCAAGTTGGGAGGAGTCTAGATGCAGCATTATCATGGATGGGTGGACAAACATTAGGAATTGTCCACTCATCAATATCATAGTTACATGCTCAGAGGGCCCATTCTTTCTCAGGGCGATTGATTGTTCAGGGCATCGAAAGGATGTTGATTTTCAGTTTGACATCCTTCGGGCAGCTATTGAGGAGATTGGGCCACAGAATGTGGTCCAAGTAGTGACAGATACAACACTTGTGTGTAGAGTTGCAGGGAGGCTTATTGAGGCAGCATATAGACATATTTGGTGGACTCCATGTTGTGTGCATGTCATGAACAATGCACTCAAGGACATGGGGAAGATTGACTGGATTAAGGGAGTAGTTAGCGATGCTAGAGATGTGCAGATGTATATCTGCAACCACCACACTTCACATGCACTCTTCAGGAGCTTTGCGAAGGAGTTCTTGAAACCAGTTGAGACCAGATATGCATCCTATTTCATTCTTTTGGAGAGAATGCTTGAGTTGTAGGAGCCACTGCAACTCATGGTTATGACGAATGAGTGGAATCGGTGGGATGGGTCCAGGACAGAGCAGGGGAGGAGGGTGAAGGAGATAGTGAAGAGTAATGTATTTTGGAGTGATGCAAAATACAATCTCTATCATCAGTCCATATTTCCAGGTCATCAGATATGGGGATGGGGATGCACCTAGCCTTGGAGAGGTGTACGAGTGCATTGATTCTATGCTTGGCCAGATGAGGACAATTGTGCGAGAGAGGGACCCCACTTTAGCATCTACAATGAGCACATTCAGCCTACTATTCAGTGCAGATGGGACAGCCTAAACACTCCCTTACACATGGTTGCTTATGCATTGAATCCGAAGTGGTACATGCCTAGGCTTGTGAAAGTTACACCAATTCAGGATGATGAGGTAATTCATATCATGCTACTCATTGTAATCATCTTTATGTCTTATACATCTTTTCATAACTAGCATCTTATATTTGCCAATAATTTGAATTTTTAACTTTTTAATTTTTTCAAGTGAAGGAAGGGTTCTTCAAGTACATTGATAGGATGTATGACTTTGAGACTACTGGGATAGTTCGCACTGAGTGGACCAATTTTGCTACTCTTAGGGGTTTTAGGGTTGCGGCAAAGACGGACATTAAAACTATGGCACAAGAGGATCCGATTTTGTGGTGGACTTGTCATGGGCCGAAATCAACGACCGCCACACTAGCCATTCGTTTGTTGCCTCAGGTTTCTAGTTCTTCAACTTCTGAGAGGAACTGGTCTACATATAGCTTCATCCACTCTCTGAAGAGGAATGGACTTACCTCTCAAAAAGCAGAGAAGTTAGTGGTTGTACATAGTGCGCTGCATATCACTGACTGCAGGACACGTGTGTACAAGGAGAGCCTAGAAGCACAATGGGATGTAGAGCCAGAGGAGCCATCGCAGATTGATGAGGATGAGGATGCTTCAAATGCAAGGCTGGTTGGTGTTCCTTTCGCGGCTCTTGACCTTGGAGAGTCTAATAGTTCCGGTGATGACAGGTTTGTCGACCTCCCGAGGAATGATTAGAGGCCTCCTTCACTACATTTTGGGCCTTGGCATTTTGATTTTGTAGTTTGTACTTGTTTTGATATTCATATCATGCTATTCAATGTAATCATCTTTATGATTAGATACTCATACTTTTGAATCTTTGATATCTATTATATAATAGAACTCTTCCATTTGCTGATTCGAATATTTAAAATTTTATTGTTCAATGTTCAATGTTCCATGTTCCATGTTCAACGTTCAATGTTCAATGCAATGTTCAAGTATTTAATAATTCTAATCTACTATTTTACAGTTATTGTTTTACATCTTTATGTCTTATATTGTTATACATCTTTTCATAGCTAGCATTTTAAGTACCACATGTATAGTATATAGTATACACACACACCCCGATCCCCCGCTGTCTCGAAATTGAGGCCCCTCTGTCCCCCCTACCCAGAAACTTGTCCCCCTATTCCGACGTCCCCCAAGGCGGTGTAACTACATCTTCAACTATATGATGAATGCCTTATCCATGAATATTTGTAGTGTCGTAAATTACACCCCATGTAATTCTTCATTACATAATGCCTCTACCTTAGCTGAAAACGAAAAATTCTAGATAAGCCTCCATATTCCTCCATTTGCTTTGTCACCTTTCCTATCGAAATTCTTGACCACGCGGCCTGTTTGACTCAAGACACGTGCACTCTACAAAAGCGTCCATGCAACACACATTCATCCCGCAACTCTACAAACACGCAAGTGGTCGTTGGGGCATTACAATTGCTATCCTTGTACTGTAACGCCTCTTTCCACCGCCCACCAACATCGGGAATCATTCGGTTTGCTTAAAACTCCATTTTTTGACTTCATTTGGCCTCCTTGGACACTTCTTCAGCTTCTTCTTGCACTTTGGTCTCTCTTCTTGGCTCTTGGACAACTTTTCATAGCATCTTGAAACTCACACTGCAACTCCACCACCTTGGTCACTATCTCACCTTCATTCTATCAAGCTCCAGCTTCGTGGCTTCAAAGGGGAGTTCACTCATCTCGCCTCATCTTATTTCATTTGTGCATATTGAAATACCTTAATCATATTCTTTTTATTTACTTTAATGTCATTCGTCGTCTATCGTCTATCGATTATCTATCACTAAGTTTATCTATCTATATATCTAGTTGTTGTGGAGGTGGAAACACAAAAATAGGGACCTGACTAAGGCAAGTCTCCAAACAGCCCCAACATTTTCTCTTGTTTGTGTGCAGGTTTTAGAAGAGGAAGGATTGAAAGCTCTTGGGATCCTTCTACCTCCTTTTTGTGAGCTTTATCTTTCCCTTCATTTTCACTTACAATAGTCGATTCCGTAGTGTAGTTGTATACTCTATTTCCTTCTCTTAGACAAGTTGTGCTTTATGTTTACTTAGTTTCGTGTCTTGTACTTTTATGTTTTGGTTTTTGTACCTTGTCCGTAAAGGACATGTTGTCTTGTATCTGCATTGTAGTCTCGAACTTGCGCCGACGTCCAGTACAGTGAGCTCACTAAGCCAGGCAATTAGTCTTGACAATTTGCTTTTCTGTTTGCAGTAGTTAAAATAGTTATACCTATTCGTATATTCAAGTTAATTATGTTTCTTTAAGTCACTTTGTACTTCCTTTAAGTCTTTAAGCTACATTAAATCAATTAAGTTTTCTTGATCACCCTAGCTCACCAAAGTGCTAGTAGAAGTGAGGTGGCATTGGGCCAATTCGTCCCTTGAGATTCCATCAATTGTCATGCCCTGCTGATTCCATCAATTGTCATGCCCTCCTGACTCCATCCCAAAAACTTGGTGTAGCACAATTTATTATGTATTTCTGATTCTCTGCTTTATATGATTATATGCTAGACCCCTAAAGAATAGATGTTCAATTTGTCGACTCAATAAATAACAGATATTATTTCCTTTTTTATATCTACTACATATAAAAAAAGGTAACAGAGCTTGTAGCATTTTTTCCACATTCTTACACAGGCAAATTACACCTTAGATGCATCCTAAACATATTAGGACACAAAGAACTCAAACCATAGAGACTATGAACAACTATAAGTGGAAAACTAGTGATATCTCCACCACATCTAACAGATGTAATTAACACAAATTTAGCTAAGCTTATAAAAAAAGGAATCTAAACCCTCACCTTTAGAACATAGGGACCATAGGGGAACTCCATCCTGGGGATTTAGAATACTTGCCTAAAACGTTTCTATAGCCCCTAGGTCCCCGACGAAGATGATGTAAATATAACTGAGAACTATTTGGAAAACTTGCATGAAACTTCTCTACACCCCCTAGGTCTCCAACGAAGTTCACTTTGTATGCCCAAAAATGCAGTAAATATAACTGAGAATTATTACTTACTCCCCTTTGTCAGTCATCTCCTAGCAGCATCACTTAATGCAACTAAGTAGAAAAAGGGTCAGTGCTAACCAGCTTTATTCTAATATCCTTTGTACCTCCCCAGGTCACCTTGATACTCAATTCACCCATGCATATCCCATTATCCTTCTTTTCATTCTCCCACCTCACAACTCTCCCAAGGCCAACGATTTTGGCTGTGGATAAAATAGTAAACTGTCAAGAATATTAAAATATATCTCCAATTATATTTTTGGGTATGGCCATAGTGTAGCATTCAATTTATGTGGCATTGACATGACATCATAAAAGTTTAAATGGAAGCTGATTACGCATGTTTAATTGGGATATAACCCAGCGAAAAAATTGAGAACTAAAAAACAATGTACTATTTTGAAAAACAGAGAAAAGGCTAGTTTTGTTATTTCATGACAAATTTGATGCACATAAATAAAATAGAAATTATACACTATTAACATGCTAATTATTAAAAAAATCATAGAACTAAAATTTCTATTTTACTTTCACTAAAAGGGTTGATGTAAAACAACAAACAGCTGACCCTAAAATGGAAGGATGTTGTCATGAAAAGCATGACCTATTATTTTAGCCGCATCCCTATATTTTCACCCAAACACTCTGGTTATAGATTAAAACGGTAATTTTCATTGTGGTTTAAAATTTAATTTCTAAAAGAGAATTTATTTCAAGTTAAATTAAACAAAAATTTAAATACCCTAAACCAAAATATATTCAGTCTGCCTTCACTATATATTTTTGTCTCTAAATAAAAAAACGAGCAAAACAAGAGATACATATAAAAAATCAAAACCACTTTTTGAAAAATCCAGGGAAAACATGGGAAACAGCATGACAAATGCAGCAGATCATGATTACTCACAATTAAATGGAGGTTTTTTATTATAATGCTATCATGGCTATGGCTGACTCCACCACTATCATAACTTGGATTGATATAAATGGGAACCCATTTAGTCTATTTATGCCAAGCAACCTCTATCTTCGAAATCTCATAATATCTCTGCTCTGCTCTTACAGTCTTGCTACAGACCAGTGTTACAAGACTCGAACTCGCCTCGGACTCGGAAAGCTAATTTTTGACTTGGACCCGACATTTACTCGGCAAATTGAAAAACCCAAGAAATTCAAAGATTTTTAAGGATTTAAAACTTTTTTCATGCATCATTTAATAAATTGACATTAAAGACACAATAATTGAGATAAATAGAAGCTACTTTGCACACATACACAAATTTACATTGATCACATAAGTATAAATGTGAATTTCTGAAGGAAATAAGTTAAACTAAATAACACATTAGAAATATAAATAGTGTCACTATCAAATGTCTACAGTATTCATAGAATATGAAATCCATGGAATCAAAAGTTCAAAACATATATCAAAATAAAAGCTAGAGCCGAGAAGACTAAGGCTCGGAGTAGCCTATATCAGTGACCAGTCGACCCCGCAACCTTCCTATGTGTATGCCTAAGATAGGTCCTGGAAGATTCAACAACCATGATCTCTACCTGTGTCTAAGGCTCAGCCTCAGTGACATCCACATCCTCACCCTCATCATCCTCACTCTCAGTCTTAGGGTCCTCCAATGGGTCTCCTCGCACTTTAGCCTCTTCTGCCATCGCTACTGCCTCTGCCTCTCGATCCACCTGATCAACCCATTCCAAGTCTTCATCACTGAAAACAGGATCATCAACCTCAGTGTTCCACTGTGCCTGTGGATCAACCTCCTCTAAAATGATAGATGTGCCAGTGCCCAAGATCGTCTATGACGGAGGCGAAGGTTGTAATGAACAAACACAAGATCATTCAACCTTTTCACTGCCAACTTGTGCTTTTTCGAGTGAATATGCTCGAACATACTCCAGTTGTGCTCGCATCCTGAAGCACTACATGGCTGGCTCAAGATACGAACTGCAATCCTCTGTAGATTTGGCACTTGAGTACCAAACATCTCCCACCATGCATCTGAAACAAGAAAATATAAAATTAATTCTATAATCTATTCTATAACTTTGACTTTATCAACGTAAAATGGTAATAGAATTAGAATCATGGATAGAAAAGTTTAAAATTTAAATTTTAGATTATGCCCTAAATAGATTTTTACCTGGCATCAATATTGTCTGGTTTTTCTTGCATAAGTCTCGTGAGAAGAAGTCTCCTTGTGAATTCCTATACATTTCTATCTCACAGACTACATTTGCTCGAACTGATGAATCAGATGACATTCTCTCTACAACATCGTAGAGCCCACTCCACACCTCGTCATCGGCCTTGAAATCTGGGCGAAATTGGAACGTCGAATTAAGGTAGTGGGCAGCTACATGTATAGGCCTATGAAGCAGATTGTGCCATCGTCGATTAATGACTTCCCATATGGGACCATCTTTAGCCCAATTCCCTGTGTAAAAAGATCTAATGGCCTCTTTCACCCTGTCCATGCCCTCATAAATGTATCCCATTGCGGGCTTCTCTCCATCATCAATGCATAGGAGAACAATAAGAGGCTCTATGAACTGCAATCATTGTGAAACTTGAAACATTAAGCTTTAATTTTTGAGTTTTACTTTTAAAAATGAACAATGAACATAAACATGTGTGAATAAAAATGATGAAATGAAATGGAAATGAGAACAAAGAGGAAAATTACCTGCACAATCTCCTTGGCCGGTTGCCAAAAGCCATTCTCATAAAAAAGCTGATCAGCCGTCTCAATCCCTGCGTTGCTCTTCGCATATGATGATTCGATCCACTCCTCACTTACAAACATGCATTTCAAACCGGCCTTGGACTGAAATTATATTAGGCTCATTACATCACAACCCCTTTTTGTTGGGAATCATTCATAACATGTAACAAGTCGCTAACTTTTGTATCTTCTTATTTATACTAGCACTCCTGCAAAACCTTGGTCCATTTCAACATCTAGGTGGAGATCAACACCTCATGGCCAACCCTATCTTTATATTTTGCAAGTTCTCAAGAGGTGCAAAGACAATCTCAACATCAACGCAAACTAGATATGGTATGGTCTTTTACCTACTCTTGCCAATGTTGTATATTCCTTTCAAGTAATGTGTAGTTAAGTTTGGGTTGAGGGTTTGCAGACTTAGCTACATACATTTTGGTGAATCCAAAGTGAACCCTCCTTCAAGGTTACGATTTTATATTCATCCTTCACTTAAAGTTCTACTACAAAATCATCCAACTGAAGCCTCCACAATTCAACATATAAATAATGTCTACTTTCAAATCTTTCAAACTCTAGGCATTCATATCCAAGCACTTGTGCATTGATTCCATAATTCAGCCCCTGATTAACCTCCCAGTGCTAACCTTCCCCTTCCTCCCTCACTTCCTCAACCTGGACAACACATTTCAGAACAAAGTAAAATTATTCCCAAATCAAACTTTATCTCTAGATATCTTTAGTATTGATACCTTTCCCAATCTCAAACATTAAATAAATTTGTTCCAAAATGTCATTATCCCGCCATAGAGTTTAAAGAAATGTGGAGGCCGACTTCTTCAGAATACTGGGCAAGTTTCTTTTATAAGGGAAGGCAACCTCATCACATATCCTAACAACTGACCTAATAGCACTCATATATTGCCAGTGATATATTAAAAGAAAACATGGTGGCTGACTTCATAAAAGGTATTGATCAGCGATTATATCAAAGGACACTTTGATGATTTATATGAACAGCCAGCTTCATTAAAGTGCTTATATGCTTAATAAACAAGCCAATCATGTTTAGAGATCATATTAAAGTTTAAATTAAAGATATAAACTTATATTTTAGGCTGACCCCCTTAAGATTTTAAGTCGCCTCTCTTGGAGCAGCGGTGAGGTTAAAGAGGTGCATATTAATAGAAGTCATCCCCCTTGGTGAAAGGAGGTGTCTTTGGAAGTCACCCTTCCTCAAATAAATTTATAAAAAGAACAGTTTGCAAAGAAGGGAGGAGCATAAAACACTGATCAAAAGAGCAGCGAGGGATCAAGGGGATTCTAATTATAATCCGGAGAAAATTAAACAAGTCAGATATTAATAAGCATCTACAGAAGTCAGACATAGATAAAGGATTAATCAGATAAAAGAAGAATAGTTTGTGTTAAACTTGATCAGATTATTCGATATTGAATTCTCTTTCTATATTGGATATATATATATAGATGTCTTTAACAAATCATACATATATTAATATATATATAATTGTTATTGAATAATAATATGAATTGACTGTTATGATTTCGAATGCTGAGAGACTGTTGAATGTATGTATCGCTGCTATCGAAGGTGGTCATAACAGTCATAATATATACCTGCGACTTTGGCTAAGAAGGTCACGTCCACAATGGACGTGACTCTTCATTGAGTCACGTCCATGGTGGACGTGACTTTTGTTATGCCCTCCGTGCTTAGTTAATATGTATAGCGTTTCATATTTATCATACTCGGTGCAAACATTAAGTTTGACTTTAAGGTTATCGGCATATGTTTATTATATTTGAATTACTTTATATATATATATATATATTAATTATTTAAAATAATAATGTATTATATATATATAATTACAATAAACATTATATATCTATACCGACTGATGCTATAACACATTAACACTCCCTCTTAGCTAGGGAGGATAAATATATATTACTTTGATGTAATATGTGAGTATAGATAATCAATTTTAAAATATATATCATTTTACTGATATTCAGAACATTGGTCTACAAGTATCAAGTCCATGATACTCACCAAGTGTTCAGAGCAATGGTCTCCAAATATAAACTCACAAGATATTCACCAAGTGTTCAAAAATGATTACCATGAGTAATGGTCTCCAAGTATCAAGTCCATGATACTCACCATGTACTCTGAGTATTGGTCTCCAAATATCAAGTCCATGATATTCACCAAATACTCAAAATGTGAGTATAGATAATCATTCATAATTTATATCATTTTACTAATATCCAGAACAATGGTCCACAAGTATCAAGTCCATGATACTCACCAAATGTTCGGAGCAATGGTCTCCAAATATCAACTCACAAGATATTCACCAAGTGCTCAAAATGATTATCACGAGTAATGGTCTCCAAGTATCAAGTCCATGATACTCACCATGTACTCAGAGTATTGGTCTCCGAATATCAAGTCCATGATATTCACCAAAT
>MU224186.1:5625046-5636402 GCA_018584345.1 Thuja plicata | reverse complement strand
CCCCTTTCCTTTGCAAATCGAACCCTAAAAGAGAATTAAAAGTGCACTTTATAATTAAATGATATTTCTCAATTATGGCGTCCAAACTATAGAGAAAATATCACTTTATTATAATTAAATAGCTCCACGAACCAAAAAGACTCTGGAAGGTGAAAATCAAGTAGCAAATCTCGAGACCTTTCCGACGAGCTATAACACAGGCATATGAAGTCAGAAAACCCCTTATTACTCCAAAATGGCTATATACATAGCCTTATTTAAAATATTAAAACGTTAACTTAGGAAAATATTTAAATATATTAAAATATATCCCAAATAGCCATAGAACACCTGAAACACCCCAAAATCCTAAGACTGAATATGTCACCTGCCTGTGACTGATGTTGGACAACCTGGGATAACTGGTAGTCTCATCCCTAAAATCTAGGGATGCTCCTAGAAACTAGGAAACACACCCAAATCTCCTGAAACTGAAACCATGGAATGGTCCAGTGGGACCTCACATCTGGAAACTACCACATCCTCCTAAAAAGTAGGGATATCCCCTAAAATCTAGGAACTGCTCCAAATTGGCTCCAAACTGCTTGTAAAGCCAAAATCCAATGATAGGCCAACTCCTCCGTCTCTGATGTCCACTCTAGAAAGGGGACATGACAATACACCCTGGTCGACACCAGCAAAGGAGACGACAGTGATTTATATCATCACCGGGGGAGTATTCAGGAGGTCGCGTGAATGATATATGGTGATACAAAGAACAAAAACAAGACTGTGGAGCCGTGAGTCTATAGTGTTGCAGAGTTAGTGATTAATGCATGGAATGACCAGAGGTTAATTAATTATATAAACGATAATTAGTATTAAACAATCATTGAATCCATAGTCTGATTTCAGAGTATTACTCACCGCTAACAAATGTGTGCTTTACGTTAGGAAGAGATGTCCGCTGTTGCCAAGAGACATTCGATTCAGGAAAAGGCACTCCCTTCTCTGATGAGTCATGACTTTAAGAAAGGGACACAACCCGATGACATGAGTATAAAAGGATCACACACGACAGACCAAAAAGGGGTAAATGGTAGATCAATATATACATATGAATTTATCGATTACTGACCAAATGAATTAAATCGAAGAATACATCTTCAACTACTTCTTGGGTATTGCCGATAGCAGGCAGTATTACGTGGCTCCTATCCACCTTACTAGAGACCGCACAGCATACCCTCTTAATCATCATCGCTGATAAGATTTATGTGGCTTTACTAAGTCTTAGTAGGACTCACTGAGCATTATATATAGAGGAAAGAATAAGATAATATTTAAAAATAATAATGAAAAGAAGTCGAGAGAAATACAGTCAGGTCTGAGACCACTATTTTACAGATACTCATCCAAAAGGGAATCAGTATAATTGATTCTTTTATCAGCAGCAGCCATTCAGATTGTAAGACAGAGCATAAGCACTTATATATATCTCAGTATCAGGTATGTACAGCAGTCTGAAATCCTCTGATAAAATGATTAGTAACCATTAGTAATACATACAAATGAATATTTATAAATGTGCATAAAAACCATATTCAATCTTATTACTATTTTGGCTTGAGAAGAAAGGGGCTATAATATTTCCAAGGAGGGGCTTGTCTAAATCCAATCAATAGTATTAGTCCCAAGACAGGGTAGGGGTCAGCGTCCCTGGAAGCCTTGAGGGCAAGTCCCAAGATAGGATATGGGCTTGGACCTGTAAACTTTGAGGGAGCCTATTGTAATTGGTCTCTAGGCACCTTGGTTACATGCCTAATCCTTCCTTCATTGAGTTGAAGTAGTAATAAGGTGGGTATGGAAGTTAATAATATATACAGATAACTTAATCTGATTAAATGAATGAATCATTCTCTTTACTTTGAATGTCTTATATTGAATCAATATATCTTTATCCATTTAGCTTAAGGACATAAATATTAAATTTGGGTTAAATTGGTAAATGACTAAGTCTAAGCCTATCAAGGGACATTACAAGGAGGATCCCATTGGTCGCATGGGAAGAGGTGAAAAAAGCAAAATCGGATGGTGGTGCTAGCATTTGTAACATTCAACTTCAAAACTTGGCATTGGGAGCCAAATTGATTTGGAGACTTCACAGAAATCCTAATGCACTTTGGTGTAGGATACATAGGAATAAGTATCTAGATGAGGACGACCCAATTCACATTTTGACCACTGCAGTTAGGCCCCACAGCTCTTCTGTATGAAACTTTATGACAAAGTGCACACCGTTGATCACCAATCATCTTACCTGGAAACTTTCGGATGGGGGCTTGGCATCTTTTTGGCTGGACTTGTGGAACAATTATCACCCCCTCTTCACCATCCCAAAGTTGGAAGATATTGGCCACCTTACGGAAGAGAGATTTGGCATGAAAGTTAAAAAACATATGGAGATTTCAATGATTGATGGTGTGGCTTCTTTCAGATTGAAGTACTTTGACATGTTCAATGAGGATTGTAGGAGAATTTTGATGGAGGAGCTAAGTAGAAGACAAATTGTGATTACCACGGGCCAAGGTGAAGTAATATCGTGTGCTGCCAAGCCAGGTGAATACTTGGCAAAGCTAGGGCATGACTTATGAGTTAGAGTTGCTGATTGATGTCCTTGGCCATCCGAACTTTGTTGGAATAAGAATATATTACCAAAGGCCAGCGCATTCGCATGGACAGTGCTTCACCAACACGTGTTACCAGGAGAACAACTTATGAAATTAGGCTTTGTAGGCCCGTTTCAATGCCCCTTTTGCTACAACAGTGAAGAAACGATTGACCATCTTTTCGTGCAATGTGAATTGGCACAGAATTCTTGGCAGAAGTTTCAAGCAATGCTTAATTGGCAAGGCCCTTTACCACACAATGTACAAGATATGTTGCAAGTTGACTGATTATTAATCGGAGCTCACTATGGGATGGGTTGTGGTATGCAACCCCGGCCATGATTCTTTGGCAGCTATGGAGAGAGCGAAATGCAAGAATTTTCAATGGCATGTGTTCCTCATGGGAGTTAATATTGAACATAATAGAGGCTGGCATCTCCGAACACCAAAATATATAGTAATTCACAAAAAATGCAAATTCTTCTCGGCTTGGGGCGATCAGATGTCTTCTATCTGGAATCACCTCACCATGCCTAAAGGTGACTTCTTGAAAATCAACAAGGATCGAAGCAAAGTGAGATGGAAGCTACCCCCTTCAAGCAGACTGAAGTTAAACTTTGATGGGGTGGCCAAAGGTAATCCAGGGGCTTCTAGCACCTGCTATATTATTCGGGACTCTCATGGACAATTGATTTGGGCAGGGACAATTAAAATTCCTCATGGAAAAAAGAATGAGGCGGAATTCTTGGCCCTATACAAAGGGCTCAGAATGTGTAGAACACTAAATCTCAACCATGCGGACATTGAGGGCGATTCACTTTTGATAATACAGGCAATCAATTCCAATTGTGCTCCTAGCTGGAAATTTCAATTATGGCTCAAAGGTGTGCGGTCGTTACTTGAAGGTTCATTGGACTATACAATAAAGCATGTCCTTATGGAGGCAAATTGCGCTGCAGACTTCCTGTTGAAAGCTGCCATTGATAAAACCAGTAGTATAGCATCGAATGAGGCAAAGACATGGGCTGGCCTCCACGACATCCTAACGGTAGATTATGACAGGGATGCAGTGGCATCCTTGAGTATGTGATCACAGGGTTTGCAAGATTCTGCAAAATAAGATTGTATTTCTGGGTGGCATGATCTAATCCATCAATTTGTCAATGGTTGAGCCTCGAGATAGGCAAACTTATTGATCTCACCATCAAGGATGCGGAGTGTGACTGCAATACACACATGTTTTCTGATCAACTTAAGGAGATCTTCAAGCTAAGATTCAAGCAAATATGTTGTTCCCTGCCCAGATCAAAAGATCACAGAAAATCATTGATGTCATCTGTGTGTTGTTCTCTTTCTGTGGACAGGAAGATACTGGAAATTTTTTTCTGATTTAATAAAAATGGGAGCTACCCCCACTGGTAGCAGTTTGCCAAAAATAAAATATATCAATCATTCAAACATCCATCATGCATACATAAACTATTCAAGCATCAACCATTCTGTCATCAAATCATTCAATCATCAATCTTTCAAGCATTGATTCATTTGAGTATCATAAGCATCCATTCATCAATCCTTTAAGACATGATGATAAAGAGAAATCAAGCAATTAGCGATACTCTAGAAAACTCCTTGAGAAATCAGTTTTCAATTTAAGGAAGTCTCTTGCAAATAGAAAGGATAGCCCCCTTTCCAAGTCCATGAAAGGTGAAAGGATGGCCCCCCTCTCATGCTCTTATCAAGTACAACACCCCAGGATGGAATGGACAGCCAGCCTTCCATGCTTGTGGGCCAAGACGTGGATGGATAGTCCACCTTCCATGCTCTTGGGCATGATCAAGGATGACGGCCCCCCTCCAAGTTGGTTTGGGAATTGCAAGGATGCCACCCCTTATGTACTCTCTGCAATATTGAGAATGACCCACCTTGATATTGCTATTTGCAAGTATTTCTAAGAAATTCACTATGTGATTGATCTGAGGATTGTATTACAATTTGTTTATGTTGTGATCAATGTTACCCGGAGACCCGTCTCCCCCCATCCAGACGCGTCTCGGAGACGGAGACGCGTCTCCGGAGTCTTCAAGAATGGCTAGAGACTTCATGACTAAGTCTCCCAAAGAATCTGAGTCTCCAATTCCAAAAAATGAAGTCTCCCGCCCGTCTCCTGATAAAAAAACAAATTTAAAATACAACATTAAGTCATTTTATGATTTTGACCCTCATTTTAATGTTTTTTTTAGCAATGCGATTTTAAATGATTTAAGTCATTTTGACCATGGTGGAAGAAGTGGTTGAACCAGATGGCCTTAATGAATTGCCCCCAGTTGTACTACCATCAAAGGAGCCTGAGTTGGACAACGATGATTTTTTGGACAACATCATAGCTGAAGACCTTGAGATGGATGATCACAGCCTTGTGGAGTAGATGATACTAGATAGATTTCTGATTTTTGTTTATAGTTCTGAGTTTTTTGTTTGCACATCAGCGATTTAGCATCAAACTATATATTTTTGAATTTCAAATTTCAATATGTAATGATAATCTCAGCGATTATCAATCTGATATGATGATGATCATATGCGATATTCAGAAATCAGATATGACTATGAGATATGCAATGTGAGTTTTGAACTATTTGACTCTATATTAATATGACATTACTATTTAGTATTAGTCTTTGACTCTTTAAACTTTTAATGTTCAGTGTTTATACTTATAACTTTCCATTGTTCTTGTTTTCAAAGCACTATGATTTGAATCTATGGTATTTCTTAGAAATTATTAAATTATATTAAAATAAAAATTGCCGTGTCCAAGTACCCCCATCTCCTATTTTTGAAAAATAGCCGTACCAGTACCGGAGACCTCCAAGTCTCCCCGTCTCCAAGTAACCTTGGTTGTGGTATATGGAATATATATGTATTACTATGATGTATTGATTCAAATGCCGCTGATGCCATGAATTGTTTATCTAAATGGTGTTTTATTATGGTTTTGAATATTATCATGTTTTCTTGTTACCTAACAATACTAATATTACCTTTTGTGAATAATATTGTTTGCAGGCCTAAAATAAGGAACACCTCAAGTAAGGGACATTACAATATCCCATCATCAAAGGTGCACTCTGAGAAGGAAATCAGGTTTTCAATTTCAAGTTCAAATCTTACCGTCAGGGGGGCACTTGTGCAAAGAAAATGAACATCCGACTCAACGACTGAAATCATATTAACAAAGACACCTTATAAAGGAAAATGTGTTTTATTTTTAAAGGATCAGAATCACACCATCAGGGGCACACCTCTAAAGGAAAATCGGTTCTAAGTTTCAAATAAAATTAAATTCATTATTAGTGTGCGCCTGATAAGATAGAATGAGGTTAACTTGTCACTAAGGAATGATTTACATATAGAGGTGCACGCCTATATGAAGCAAAATGAGATTCACTTTTCAAATATGATCTTCCTATTGTAAGATGTATGTTGGATAAAGGACTGGCAAAGTTAAAAGGTCCAAACTCAGAAACTGCGATATGAAGTGCACATCTGATTAAAGAAACATTTATTCAAAGACAAAATTTGTAACTGCTAGTATTGGTGTGCATGTTTATAAGGAAAAAACAGAAATCAAGTTCAAAATCATGTAGACATGTTTGCACCTGTGTGAAGAAAACAGATGTTTCAAATCAAGGATCAGTTTTGCATCTACAGGTGCACACCTATGTGAAGAACTTCAAGAAAATGGACATTCCGAAACAGAGATCAAATACTCATTGTTGAACATACACCTATCCAAACGAAAACTGACAACTGAATCAAATCTATAAATCCCTTCTATGAGTGCACACCTAACTGAAGAAAGAGCAAGGGTAAAGTTTCTTTATCAGGTGCACACATTTGTGAAGAAATTCAAGCTCAGATTTTGAGTTCACAACTAGTGGTATTGGAGATGAACCTCTATGAACGGGCTTCTACTCCAATTTTGAAAGCAATTTTCTTTGTCAGGCAGGCACTTTAATAAAGAAAACTTTTATTACAAATTGAAATGATATTTGCATACATTGACACCCACTCAGAAAGGAGAAATTGAGGTCATCAAATTTGACAGCAGGTTTGCACTGTTAGGTGCATGCCTATTATAGGCTTAGGGCATTTTGAAAGGCAGAAATTGGATGTCTTTCAGTGGGCATGCCTACAGTAACAAGGCCAATCAGCAGTTCTAAAAATGAAACTGGCATTTTTAGGTGCAGTGTTCAAATTCAAAGACAACTCTACTCCTAGATAGCAGAATCAGCAGGAGAGAAGTGAGCTATATTTAGTAGACATTGGTGCGTGATTTGAGAATAAGTTTGTGTTTGAATAAGGCTTCTACACTTCATTGTTTTCCAACAGCAGCAGACTAGTGATTGTCATCAGCAGTTTTCGACACAGCAGATTCATCAATTTTGCAGAAAGTGCAGAACACAAGATGCAGATTGCATTTGCAATTTCAGCAAAAATTAGGAGCAGTAAATGCATTCTACAATGACTACTTGCCAGCTGTTTGCAGGTATTCAGGATTCATATCTTTTATCGGAACTCAGCAGTATTTTCATCTACGACAGTCATATGTATAGCAAAGTCTCTACATCAGTTAATTCCTAAGTCGCTGTACCTGATTTTAGTGATTTTTCATCTGTTTTACAGTGGCTTTGCATTTGTAGCAGCAAAATTTCAAAGGAGTAGGCTATTTGTTCATATCAGAATGAGTAGACTATTAAAAAGGACAAAGAGAAGATCTTCAGCAAGGAATAGTTGGGGTTCCTAAGCACAAATAGCCAAAAATAAGAGCCATGAGTGAGGCTTCCACCATTTTTCATTTAATTTTTAGTTATTTGCAAGACTTTTAGTGTTTTTCTATTTTATATTTAATCTACATTTCATCCACCAAAGAATCCAAACAATGATAACATTTCCATGCACGACGTTGATCTTAAGGAAACTTTTGAGCACATTTAAGATGGAGATAAATCATTAGCAGTAGCATAAACATTAGCCATGAAACAGGTTCTATGTCTTTTGTGTTGTTTGCAGGACCTTCTGTTTTAATCTCTTTAGTATTTAGTATTTAGTATTTAGAAGAATTTATTACTTATATGTTTGAGATTGGAATTATCGTAGGGACACACAACAGAGCATGCTGATCCCAGGAAGACCACATGGAATGGTGAAGAAGGATTAGTTGTAGTGCTGTTCCCTAAGCCTGTTTGATCAGCTATGGTATTCAAGAGTGATAAGTGCCATTCCCTAAGCCTGTTTGATCAGCTATGGTATTTGAGAGTGATGATAATATTTCCAGTTTTGATATATGATATTGATCCTTGAATCAACTTTGGAATGCATGGAAGCTAAATACAAAATATGCATGGCACAAACATGAGCCACGAACAAACTTCATTTCTTATTTATTATTTATTTTTATATTAGTGCTTATTCTATACAACTCGTTACTATTTTAATGCTTGGGATTTGGATTAACTTTTGTGATTTAAAATTTTCTCTGGCAGAGATGACATTAGCCTTTAAACTTGTCACTTCATGTTCTCTTGAACATCAATTTTAAAAATGTGGAATAATTACTCACTTTCATTTTTGTTCCACTTTAAATTATTAGTTAATGTCAAATGATGGGATTACTTGACATGTCTTGAGCCTATTTGATCAGCTCAGGGATCTGAGAGTGATGATAAATAATAATATTTTCATTTATGGAACTAATTCTCAAGACAACTATGGAGCCATGGAAGCTAAGCAGAAACCAATAACCATGGCACAAACACAAGCCATGATCCAAGCTTTAAAATTTATTTCAATTTGTAATACTATATAGTACTTACCTTCTTGCAATTAATATTCTCTATACAACTCAATGCTATTTCAATGTTTTGGATTTGATTTATAATTTCGTATGACAGGATATTAGTCTTTAAACAGTAAACTCGTCACTTAAACTTTTAATCTCATGAATATCAATTTTCAAAATGTGATGCTGATTTAAAGTATTTTAACTTTTTTGGTTCCATTTTGAAGTATCAGTTAATGTCCGATAATGAGATTGTGAAGTGAAAACTCAATATATTTATAATTTTTGATTGTATAATATATAATGATTCTTCATTTGCATATAATCATTAATCATAAATAAAATTCTTACAAATTTATATATTTTTTATATTCGAATCCCCTCAATATTCCTTGAATTTTTTTACGTATCCAGCACATCTCCACATGCTAGAAGCTTCATGTAACATTGATAAGAAACTTCCATGTATATATGTATGTATGTATACGTACGTACGTACATATTTATGTATGAAAACTAGTCATGCTAAAAGAAGAAAATCAAAACCTAGAACAGAGGCACAATTAGTTCATGAGTTGATAGCAAACTCAGACCATGAAGAGCGCTGATTCGAATCATTACCATTTTTTCTGAGGTCGTCGCCTTTTCTTCCTTTTTGGAACTGCTGATCACTGTGTCACTTTCCTCAGACATTACATGCATTTTAGCAACATTGTGCTTCTGTGATCCTTGCCTTCAGACAAAATCCAACAATCAACATCAAAGACTAAGTTAGTACCAGAAAGTTCTAATGCTATTGAAGTTGTACATGATGGAGTGTTAATTATGTTGCAGTACAGTTTTAAGATGCCAATTGCAGACAGTTAATTTGATGGAAAACCTTAATTTCATGTGAAATAGAAAAGAGGCAATCCAGCTTTGTGATATAAAATATAAAAATAGCTAAATCTTATAAAAAAAGTAGTTTAGGTTCTGCATTTTAATAATTCTAAAGATAGAGTGATTTGCAACTATGCAATTTAAATATCATAATTATTGTTCTTCTTTATGGATCTCAATCCAGTGCTGAATAAAACACCAAAAAGTTTGCTACAAATATAACTGTAACTGTAGCCAAGAAAACAAATAACAAATTTCAACAAGAAATTAGGATGAAAACAAAAAACACTAAAACATAATAACTGCCAGAGGCTAACAACTAGAAGTCGTGCAATTTTTTAAAACATATCATGCATTGACACAAATGCAGGAACTAAAGGAGAAAAAGTACGAATTTCAGATTTTTCAGATTTGATGCTTATCTTCCTTATTCACACTTCTAAGTTAAAAAATTTATAACCGTCTCATATAATACATAGCAAAGTTATAGTATCTCGTGAACCATTAAGTGCTTAGGAAACAATAATGTTCAACATAGTCAGAAGATGTTGTAATGTCCCCTAATTGGGGTATACCTGATTTTCGCCCAAAGTAACATTTCCAACAACATAATTTGTTTACAACTAATATTCCATAATCAAACCATCTATTAGTTTTTGAACTTGAGAGTAAATTAACAATTAACATTAAATTAAAATTAAATGATGAATAGTATCACTACTTGGATCTAATCTATAGTCCATTCCCAAAAACCAACCATAGCAAGGATTAGAAGGGAAAGCATGATAGGGTGCCCAGAGTTGTTCGTCAAACTAAGCCCAAGACCATGGAACGTCCATCCAAGATGATTTGACCCCTTGGCCCACAAGTGGTAGGAACTCTCGTCCAACTACATGGGGTGGCGTGCTTACATTGTAGGAACCAGTCTGTTGCCTCTCCCTAAAATGTCTCCTTTCTAACCCATACATGATTGCTTCTAAGCTATAGTTTCACTTCCCACAATCAACCATAGTAGCGATTGGAAGGGAAGTCATGATAGGATGCCCGGGGACTGTTCGCCACAACTAAGCCCAAGAGCATGGAATGTCCATCCAAGACAAATCAACCCCTTGGCCCACAAGCAGTAGGAACTCTCGTCCATCCAACAAGGGGTAGAGTGCTTAGGTTGTGGGAGCCAGTCTGCTGCCTCTCCCTAACATATTTCCTCTGATTCCACATATGATTGCTTGTCATCCAAGGAATAGATAAATTCATTAATTCTAGAAATATAAATAGATTAGCAAATTCATTCTTATGTTGAAGCAAGTCATATAAGAGATTTTATATATTTTCTGGGGGTGTCAGGGGTTTGGGTGGGGTCGCCTGCCTTATTCAGGACCCCCTGGCCAAGTTGGCGACCATTATGCATTCTGACAGTCTTGCTAGATTCATGTGGGTCCGCATCAAGGGCAAATTTGACAAAGACCTATTTATTGCTTTATGTTCCTTCCCTGCTGCTACTTCTCCGTATGTTGTGCATAGTTCCGAGGGTGATCCGTATTTTGATCTTATTGACTGGATGGATAGATTCTCTGCTTTAGGGGAGTTAGTTATTATGGGGGACTTCAATGCCCGTACCAGGGATCTTCAGGCTCCTTTCCATGACAGACGAACAAACTCTTTATGCATTTCAGAGCATGATAGTGATGTTACTGGTCTTCAGCGTACCTTTGAGGATGCCGATGGCCCCCTGACCCGGTATGGCAGACACCTCCATCTTTGCGAGTCCTCTGCTCTTGTGGTTCTTAACAGTCTTCCCTGCTTCCCTGGTTCTGGCGCTTTCACCACTTGGCCCCATTGTGGGGGTGCTAGTGTTGTTGACTACGTCCTTGCCAGCTCCACGTTCATTCCTTCCATCAGTTGTTTCACCATCACCCGCCTCCCTTTGGCTGATCATTCCCTTCTTAGCTTCTCCATCCTCGCCTCTCCCCCTTCTCCCCCTCCC
>MU224186.1:5607686-5623345 GCA_018584345.1 Thuja plicata | reverse complement strand
ACGTCAAAGATGTCTATCTTTGACTCTCTGGTTAGGCCTACTGTTCTTTATGGCTCGACTGTTTGGGGCCCCTCCCTATTGACTACTGACTGGGCTTCTGTTGAGAGAGTTCAGACTCTCTTCCTTCAACGCTTCATCTGCTGTCAGTCGACTACTCCCACTAGCATCATTTTGGCGGAGTTCGGGGCTCATCCCTTCAGACTTGGTACGATCTTCGATCTTGTTTGGTTACTTCACAGACTCAGGGGCTTCACCGATTCGACAGATGACAGATATCGTTACTCTTATTTGGCCTATTGCTCTTCGGCTTCTTTGGCTGCCTCTGACCCTTTTAGGCGTGCTCGTTGCTGGTATGCTCAGGTTTCCAGTCTCCTCAGCTCTGTGGGTATTGAAATTGACCACCTCCCCCCCTTCCAGTATTCCCTCGATGCTCCTTCTCATCTCCTCCCCCCTCGGACGAAGTTGAACGAGATTACCAAGTTAGATATTTACAGGAGATATATTCAGGTGACTTGGGTTGATCCTCCTAGTGGCCTTCAGCCTCGCATGGCCTTCTATTCCGAGCACTATATTGATATTCATGATGGCTTGATCACTCGGCCCCAGTATACTTTCACATGCTAGCCCCACGCCCTGCGTATACAGCTTGGATCCTTCAAGGTTGGTTCTCACCGACTTCGGATCCAGACTGACCACCAGACCAGCGGAGGGGAGAGGTTTTGTCAGTGTTGTGATATGAGGGTGGCTGAGACTGAGATCCATTTCTTATTCTACTGTCCAATTTACTATGAGATTCGTGGGAGGTTTCACTGTCTTTTTAGAGACTGCAGGTCTTTGTCTTCCTTCTTCAGATATGATGATCAGCATTGCTTGGCACTTTATCTCTAGGAGGCTTTCCATCTCCGTCATTCGACTTTACAGGTGCTCTCTCCCCCGGGATCCACATCCCCTTGCCAGCGGATCACCTCCTTCTTTGCTCCGGTTCCCTCTCCTAGAGGAACCAAGAGACATGAGAGTCCTTCCTCGGTTCCCCACTCCAGATCGGTCAGACTTCGCAGAGCTCACCCACTCTTACAGCCCCATCAACGGCAACGGACCCCCTCCTCCCAGAGACTGACTCTGACCCGAGCTCCTCCCCTCACGGATAGCTACCCGTCGATCTTGAGCTACTTTTCGGTATCCGGAAACAACTAGTTTTCTGGTGGTTTCGTGGCTTCTTCTCCTCTCTGGTTTTTGTTGTTGTTTCTTTCTCTGTTGTTCCTCTTTTCTCGGACACCGTTTGGTGGTCCTGTTGCTTTCTAAGCTCTCTGTTGTAATCTCAGTCCCTTAGGCCCGCTTGTGGTCTCTTGTTGGATATTAATAATTTATCTTATCTTATCTTATCTTATACCAATTCCTTGTTGGATTACCAGTCTGCCAATTAGTGATTGCAGATTTATATATCCAATCTCATCTCTTTGATACTTTGCTCCAAGAAGAGGTTCGCCTTATATAGTTCTCAAGAGGGGGCAAATGGTCACAACCTTTGCCAAGGATAACCTTTCTCAGAAGAGGCATCTCTTCTACAGAAGCACTGCCTTATTATTTCAGTCAGGTCTGATTTTTTTATCATAAATCCAATGTTTCTTTCCATATGATGATCACTTATTCCATGCCTTCAACAAATGACTTTCCCTTCTATTTGATCTTCGTGATGGGAGAATCACAACCTTTCATTAAGTTCATTGCCCTTGCAAAGAATATAACCCTTCATAACTATTCATTGTCTTATTATTTTACACCTCTTGGTAAATGCTTCCTAATAAATCTTAATTGACTTCTTTAAGGAAATGGCTCATAGACTATCAACGGACATCGCATCTCTCTGGTTTACATGTTATATTGGGAACTCTTAATTCTACTGTATATTCAATTACCTGAAACAATAACAGACCACTTTAAATTCTAGATTGAATGATCCTTCATTCCTAACATCTACAATTTCACTCCAAAACATTGATTGGTAAATGCAGATAATGCTACCGTCTATGACCTCACTCTAAATCAAAGTAACGAGAACCGGAATCGTCTCGGAATCGGCAAGGCCGAATCTAATCACGAATCGCCCATGAATTGAAATCGAATCGCCCATGAATCAGCAAATTTAAAAAACCCTTAAAATCTAGAGATATTAACAATTTAAAACTTATTTCATGCACCCTTTATTGAATATAACTTAAACACACTATAACATCATCAAATAGAAGATAGCATACATAAACAAGGAACATAAATGATAAATCCATCACATGCGTAACATATTTATGCAGCCTAGAAGCATGAGTTAAGATTGGTATGTCGCATAGTATCATAAAAACATTTAAACAACAAAAACACTTGCAATCATAGCATCATGAATCATGATCATACCATCATATACCTCAAGTGCAAGTTCAACGTCAAAGATGTAAGAATCAAAACATTAAAATTAAATCATTACATCAGTTCAAGTATCATTGTTTCAAGTTCAACTAATGAATTAATAATTTATTGATATTCTTCTTCTTCATCATCATCATCTTCTATATGGAGCCTAATAAGACTCGAAGGTTAATTTTTCCCCACTTTTATCGGCGCAGTTTCCTCCCCAAATTATTAAATGGGGGTTTGGGGGCGAAGCCCCCAAGACGGGGTCTAGGGGCAGCGCCCCTTGTGCGCTCCCTGTCGCAGTACAAGGCGGGGTCGAGGGGCAGCACCCTCGAAAGCTCAACCGACTTTAATTATTTTATAAGGCATTGAGAGTTATTTTTCAGCTCCATAAGACATCAAAGCATAAATGTATGTAAGATGAAAGACACAAAAAAAAGATAAAAAAAAACAAGTATTTTTTTAATTTTTTTGACTTGACAGCCGATTCGTGCCAGTTCACATTCTTATTTAATTTTGTTTCTATCAAATTTTTATCCATACTTCAAATTCATACTAATTTTCAAACTCCGTAAGTTGTGACATTGAGTTAACATATTAACTGACTAGCATTTGACTCGCAACCATCCCTGTTATGCCTTCTTGTGTGTTGCTTCCAAGCCAAAGAATAGGCAACCTTTCTTACCAATTGCTTGCTCTTGTGCATGCACTTTCATGTCTATCTATTTCTTTGAAATCATTTCCAGGAAAAATGTCCATTTGCATGCACTTTCATTTCTCTGTTTTAAAGCCATTTCAAGGATGACATCAATTGTTTCTCATGCTATGCTCTTTTATAGAGAATTTCTTTTTTCCATGTGCTACTAAACTAGATAGCACATCCAGTAAAATTTAATTTGACAATACATATTGCCTTCACCCAGTATCGTCACTGCTAACCTGTAATGTTGTTTGTTTCCTATAGAAAATTAAATTAAGTCAAAAGCTATGGACGCAACCCTCCATCAACACCAAGGCCCTATTACTCCTAACTCCTTCCACCTAATTCTTATATAACACCTACTATCTCAATAAAACAACAAATTTGGACTTCATATGATTTCAAACACTACTGCTTTCTTCTTGGTGATCCTCATATACCAAGATCCTCCCCTTTTGCTAAAAGGTTATTTCACACTCCCTAAAGTCCCACCCTAAGCATCACTAGATGCATAACAGCCACTTCTTCTAACCAATTTTGAGAACCACTTGCATCTTGTCTCTTCTAATTTGCTCAAAATCTCAGGTTTATCAATGATTAAGATAGACCCCAACGATTGCAATGAATATTTGCTTGATGAATCTTCAAACAATTAGCTTTGAAATCTGAATTCATACTTGGCATACTTCAAAGGCTATACACCTATCCTATGAGTGCTTCAAGAAGCCTTTCTTTCTGAGCTCTCTATTTAGCATGCCCCCTTGATTCATTGCCTCTTTACATGAGTTTGGGATTGTCATCATAATCCTTTGGAATCCCATTCTTGATCTTGTCCAATCTGACATGTCTCCTTTCATCATGCTTGCTTCTCTTAACAGTTTTTTTCTTTGTACTATTGCTGGATGACCAGACACTGCAAACCCTTGTCTCACTTGTGTACAAGCCTTGATTCAACAAGTAACAAGGAAATAGTCAACAAAATGTTGGTGAACATTCATTCACATGCTTGTTTCATGCCAATTGATCATCTGCATCATCAAGATAAGTAGGTCTCCAAAGATTTCTCTTTAATGTACCCTCTAACCCCAATGTTCCAAAGGAACTAGAAGTCTTCTATCAAAATGTGTCTGGGCTGCTTCAATATTTGTGCAACAAAGATCTTTAAAGCATGCTTAAGATTCATCCTTTTCCTCTGTAGTGTCATAAATTACACACCATGTAATTCTTCATTGCATAATGCCTTTACCTTAGCCGGAAATCAAATTTACATGTAAACCCTTGTATCCCTCCATTCACTTTGTCACTTTCCTTGTCCGAATTCTTGACCACGCAGCCTGTTTGGCTCAAGGATGCATGTGCACTGCAAAAACAACCGTGTGGCGTGCACTTGTCCTACAAATCTACAAACATGCAAGCGGTTGTTTGGACATTACAACTGCTATCTCTGCAATGTAACGCATGTTCCCACTACACAACAATGTCGAGAATCATTCATCCTACTTAAAACATCACAATTTGCCTTCATTTGGGTCTCTTCTTGCATTTTGGTGACTCTTCTTGGCGATTCTTGGCTTTTGGCAATCTCCTTCATCATCTTGGGCAACTTCACAACATCTGGGCACTCTCACATTACAACTCCACCATCTTTGTCACTATCTCACCTTCATCCCATCAAGCTCCAGCTTCATGGCTTCAAGAGGGAGTTCACTCATCTCGCCTTATCTCATTTCTTTAAGCATATCAGTGTCTTGATCTTATTCTTATTGTATCTACCATCTTTTATCCATTATCGGTTATCTATCACCGAATTCATCTATTTGTCTATTTGGCTGCTATGGAGGTGGGAACACCAAAACAAGGACTTGACTAAGGTAGGTCTTCAAACAGCTCCAACATTTTTCCTTCTTGTTTGGGTATTAGTTTAAGAGGAAGGAGTGAAACATCTTGGAATTCTTCTACCTCCTGTCTGTGAGCTTTCTTCTTCTCTTATTTCCTTCATAGTAGTCAATTTTGTAGCTTAGTTGTACTTTATGTTTCTTGCTATTAAACTAGATTTACTTTCTATTAAATCAATTTCTTGTCTCGTACTTTCCTTGTTTCAATTTATGACCCTGACTGTACAAGATGTACACACACCACACTGTCGTCTTGTATCCACATTGTAGTCCTAGACTCACACTGCCATTCAGGATAGTGAGCTCTCATTGTCGGGCAACTCGTCTTGACAGTTCACTTTCCTGATTGCAGTGGTCAAAATATTTTTATCTGTTAGTATAGTCAAGATATTTCAGTTTCTTTAATTTATCTTGCATTTCATTTAAGCTTTAAGTTCCATTAAATCAATTAGTCTTCTTGATCACCCTAGCTCGCCAAAGTGCTAGTTTAGTGAGGTAGCACAAGGGTCGGTTCATCTCTCGAGATTTTATCAATCTTGAGGGTGGTGAATTCCCTTATCCATATTTTGGTGAACCCAACATGAAGCTAGGTCTTCTACATCATTTCCCCCTCCATCAAGTGATAGCCAATTTGTCAATATGTTGACCATCACTCCCATCTCACCATCCAAACAGAGGATGCGTAATACTGAGATATTGCTTGCCTCTCTGGATGCCTCCTATAGCAGAGACCCTTCTCCCTTGTATATCCCTGCGCAAATCAATGGGAGCGTCGTGAGAGGCATGATGGTTGATACTTGATCCTATGTTTAGAGTAGATGTCATCATGAAGGAGGTACTCTTCGTGAATGGGCTACACCGTGCACGATATGACAAGTGTCACTCAACCATTAGGACTTGTAATGGACTGTCACTTCCCCATTTGGGGTCAACTACCTTGACAGCCCTCGTGGGACCCAAGGCAATTTTTACAACTTGTGTCATTACCCCTAAGTCGGAGGACCTCTTCCGAGCAAAGTTGGGTATCCCCTGGCTGATCTCTATGGAGGGGGTGCCCTTAGTGGTCCATAAGTGCCTTACGAGGATACCGTACATATCATCCACGACACTGGGCATCGGCCTCGGGTATCCTAGCCCCTGGTATCTCGTGGGGACTTCTTATTGGATCACTTCTAGCCTACTCTGAAAGTGCCTCTGCTTCCCCAACAGGAATTGTCATTCATAGCTTATAACAAGTACAAAGCCGGGGAACTCTTTCAAATCAGTACCACCTACTCCCCTCCTGTTTTTGCTCCTTCGTCTTAGCCCACCCCTATGGTTCAACATGCTTCTTCCTCTATTCCCTCTTCATTGGGGGCCCAAGGCAAGCGTGTATCTCAAGGTAAGCCTTCACGTCTACCGAGCACTTCGCAACCTCTAGTGGTGTCTTTTGTTCTTGCGTCTACGCCTAGCACAGACAAAGGAAAGGTGTCGATGTTGCCCAAATCTAAGGCTCGTCCTCTGTTCGTGCTTCCAATCCAAGCGAACATCCCTCACCCTATGTCCATAGTAATGGTAAGAGGTCATCGCGGACTTTTTCGTCTCCTCTAACACTTGCTCCCCAGCCTCTGAGGGTACCTTCTATTCCTCACGGTTGAACCTGTAGCTGCCCCATCAATAGCACCTCCTACTTCATAGTTAGGGCCCTCGTCCTTGTCGGTCATAGCATCAACGGCCACCCCGATGGAGCCAAGTGCTACCGAGCCTCCACAGGCTTCTCATCCTTGTTCGCACCTTCACCAGAACCAACTTGTGCATGACCGTAAGCATTGGCGATGGGCTAGGGCCTTGGAACGTGAGGCCACCAAGAAGGCGAAGACCGAGTCCTCAATTCCTTTGTCCATATCGCCTACTCTTACTTTAGCTCTTGCTACTTCTATCCCTCGTCCAGCCATATCCTCAATTTTGCTTCATGTTGCTCCAGGAGTGACTATCAGGTGTCATGCCAAATGAATCTAGTTTTTCATCTCCCCTTCTTGGGAACCTCCACTGATCATCTCATTGCTTGATATCCCACCATTCCCTAAACCTATAAACATGCTACATACAAAGGTGGTGTCAAGTGTGGTCATGGCTACCTAGCCCACATCGTCATCCCAGCTTTCTCAGGATTCTTAGGCCCACTATCCTTTAAGAGAAAGTTCAACAAGGCCCCGTGCCCGAGTTTCACTGTCAAAAGTCCACTCCAACGAACCCTCTATCTGTTTTTGTGCTTGCAGTGGAGAAGGCTTCGACTTCTCCCAATTTTTTTGCCGCCCCTTTTGTAGAAATCGACAATATGGCTCCTTCAACCTTGCCTCAGGTTGAGTCGTGTACACCCTATGAAGCATGTATGTTTGACTCGCTTGAGGAGATTCTAGCATTGACGGTGATTTTTACACGATCCCTCACACTTGCCTCGGTTGAGCTATTGGATGAGAATGTCGAAGCAACCTCATCCTTGACTTTAGCTATTGGTGAGGCGCCTCAAGTTGTCATAGCGATCGTCCCACTACAGTCTTGGCTTCCCTCCCATATGATCAAGATTAGGAGGACGTTGACCTGTTGGTGGACAATCTGTGAGGAAGTTCCTGCTTCTACATCTATAGATTAGAGCATGTTTGTATGTGTTCCCTTGTGCTTGTCTCTAAATGTTGTGCCCCCCTATAGGGCCCAAGTTACTTTGTTGGTACTTGAAGATAGAGTGTGATATGCCATAAACTTCCTCTATTTTTTATCATGTTCTTCTATTTGTCATACATTGAATTTTGACATTCGGGGATAATGCAAAGTGTTGGGGCATTTAGACCTTCCACGTTGACTCGAATTTTTATTTTTTTCTTTATATTCATGTGCTCTTCTTCAGATCCGAAGACCTAGGCCCTAATGAAATACCCATCTGCAATCATATATCAAAATATTTTTACCCTTATGGATTTTGACACCTTGTAATCAAATCCCATTGTCTTTGCTTGCTTGTAGGGATGTTGTGGATATCATGTGTCACCTGTTGTGGAGTGACATTCCATGGAAACATCTAGTTATGCTAACATGCCACAATGTCTCTTTTCTCCTTAGAATGTATCGTGTTCCCCTCTGAGAAACATGTTCCATTCTAAGGGGGGCTATTATATAGTATTCTCTATATCACAAGCTTTTTCGAAAATTTAAAAAATTTAATCTATTATATTTGCCTCCGTGGGGGCCAATCCACCTATCAAATCTTTCGCCCTTTCATAGGGCTATCTAGCTTTGCTACCCAAACCATCTTATCTTTCACCCTATTGTACGGCCATCTAGCTTTGCTACTCGTAACAACATTGTCGAAATTTCTTATCTTATCGTACGACTATCTAGCCTTTGCTACTCATACGAGCGGGATCAAAGTTTCCCTATCATATGAATATCTAGCCTTTGCTACTCATATCGACACAATCAAAATTTCCCTATCATATGGCTATCTAGCATAACACAATTTTCTACATATACCAACATACCATCAATGATCACTCCCTCATCATTGTCTCTCTTTCATCTAGCATGCTTGTCTGCAACTTCCGTGTTGGATGCGATCTCACGACAATTTAGGGCTTTTTTCTTGGGGGCAACTCCACGTGGACAAAAGACCCTCAAGTAAGTTTTCTCTAATTAAGCTTGCATCTTCAATTATGATATGCTCGCTAAAGTAGGGGCAAATTGTAGTGTTGTAAATAACAGCCCGTGTATTCTTCATTGCATAATGCCTCTACCTTAGCCAAAAATTGAAATTCCATGTAAGCCTCTATATCCCTCCATTCGATTTTTCACCTTCCTTGTCTGAATTCTTGACCACAAAGCCTTGTTGGCTCAGGACACATGCGCACCGCAGGTACGTCCACACGGCGCGCACTCGTTCCATGAATCTGTAGACACGCAAGTGGCCATTAGGACATTACAACTGCTATCTCTGCAATGTAACGCCTCTTCCCACCACCCACCAATGTCAGGAATCATTCCGCCTACTTAAAACATCACAATTTGCCTTCATTTGGGTCTCTTCTTGCATTTTGGTCTCTCTTCTTGGTGATTCTTGGCTTTTGGCAATCTCCTTCATCTTGGGCAACTTTCACGACGTCTAGGCACTCTCACATTATAGCTCCACCTCCTTTGTCACTATCTCACCTTCATCCCATTAGGCTCCAGCTTCGTGGCTTCGAAGGGGAGCTCACTCATCTCACCTCATCTCATTTCTTTTAAGCATATCATAGTGTCTTGATCTTATTCTTATCTTATCCATTGTCTTTTAGCTAGTATCCGTTATCTATTACCAAATTTATCTATTTGTCTATCAAGTTGTTGTGGAAATGAAAACACCAAAACAAGGACTTGAATGAGATAGGTCTCCAAAGAGCCCCAACATTTTTCCTTTGTGTGCAGGTTTTGGAGGAAGGAGCAAGAGATCTTGGGATTCTTCTACCTCATGTCTATGAGCTTTCTTCTATCTATTTGTCTATCAAGTTGTTGTGGAGATGGAAACACCAAAACAAGGACTTGAATGAGATAGGTCTCCAAAGAGCCCCAACATTTTTCCTTTGTGTGCAGGTTTTGGAGGAGCAAGGAGCAAGAGATCTTGGGATTCTTCTACCTCATGTCTACGAGCTTTCTCCTTCTCTTATTTCCCTCATAATAATCATTTTCGTAGCTTAGTTGTAATTTTTGTTTCTTGTTATTTGACTACATTTACTTTATGTTAAATTAGTTACTTGTCTCATACTTTCTCTGTTTTGATTTTTGTACCCTACTCATACAAGACGTACACGTGTCGCGTTGCAGTCGTGTATCCATGTTGTAGTCCTAGACTCGCGCTGGTGTCCAAGACAATGAGCTCACGTTGTCGGGCAGTTAGTCTTGGCAATTTGGTTTCCTCTTTACAGTAGTCAGAATACTTTTATCTGTTAGTTTAGTCAAGTTATTCCAGTTTCTTTTATTTATCTTGCATTCCATTTAAGCTTTAAGTTCCATTAAATCAATTAGTCTTCTTGATCACCCTAGCTCACCAAAGCACTAGTTTAGTGAGGCGGTGCAAGGGTCGATTCTACTCGAGATTTTATCTGTCTCAAGGGTGGTGAAATCCTTTCTCCATAGATATTAAGTTCAATTGTCAAGCTAATTAATGGCAATGCCTCAAATATATTAGGATTTAAAAATACACCCCTTGCCTCTCAGAAAGTTTGTCGGATGACTCCCCATTTCTGAAACATTCACCCCATTCTGAAACACATTGTACACCAATGTTAGAATCTTTGGGTTGCATAGTGTCCAGGTAATCTTATGTAATCATTTTGGATTTCCATAGTTTATCAAATATAGATGTATCTTAAGTCAAAGAAATCTCTAGACATGTAATTTTGGATGGCATAGTTCATTTAATGGCTCTACATTTTTCAATTGAATTGTGTAATGGACACATTGGGTTTCTTTTACAATGTTCATATATTATAGAATCAATCACTTACTTTTGGATGGTATAATTCTATTTCACTATTGTACATCTTTTTCCACATGTTTTCGTAAAAGAACGTGAGATGATCATATAGTATAGAATATGTATATATTACCAGTGGAAGGAAAGTGCATTACCTTGTAAAGAATATAAAAGGAAATGAATGAATACGTGAAAGGCAGTATACAAGAAGTCATACATTGCAAACTCATTTCAACTATCAATTAATACATGATAAATGAGAGCTAGCAAGGTCCAATATGTCTCTAAAAAAATTTTAAACTGCAATGGAAATTATTTTTGCTTCTACAATTCATTTAATTTGGATGCAAGTATCATTGTATTTATATCCTAAATTGTTGCAACAACAATGTGCTAGTTGGGAGAACCACTATTTGTTCTTGTGCCCTTTCTAGAATTCCAACAAAGTGAATTTGTAATAATACCTGCTTTCAACTTAGTATTTTTTTCTCAAGAAAATAGTGAATCGCCTCTAGGACCATATCCATACACTATTTGGAATAAAGTTTTCCCTATATTTTTGTTCACTAAGTTATTGTATACAAACTTAATGCGTAGTGAGAACCAGTTCCTAATCTGAAATTCTTCATTTCTTTGCTTGAAATCAACAGTTTATGGTTCATGGTACATTATTTCCGCATATCCATTACTTGTTGCACCTCGTTTTTTGTGGTTGTCAATCTATACACCACCTTGTTTCACATACTAGATCTGAGAACCAAATCCATGTGATGGTTGATGCTCCTCATGGGTGGCAAATCATTTGGTATTTCATTGGAAAAAATCTAATTTGGTTCAAATGTGTTTGTAATGAAAATCACTCCTCATTGTTATAATCCGAAAGACATTCCACTGAATTCTTTAATTTTCATTACTTTCATTGTAATAGATCCATGGACAGTAGTACTGCCAGGTTCTATTTTATTTTTGTTCATTCTCCGCCTTTCGTAATGTGTATCGAAATTAAGTGGGTTAATCCACCATTTCGGCATCGATGCAACTTTGATTGCACTCACTATCGGCTAGTGTAGCTCATATGATTCTATGACTGTTTTAATTGTATGTTGATTGACTTGCCACCAACACTTTTACAATAACTTTCCTCTGTCCTCATTCTATCTCTGTATGCTCTCACCTTACCCACTCTGGGATTTGGGTGATGAGAAATGGTAGAATTCGAATTGATCATAAAAAAATATCTGAATTTGAGCTAACACCCTGTGAGGGTTATTACAACCCAGAGCTGCTAAACAGCACAAAACAGGGAAACAAACTAACATTGGATAAAAGAAATAATATATTAATAGATAATGTAACAGGGAAAACACACATAATTCTCATAATGGGCAACACAAAATAGCTTTCATTCATGACAACCCAGCTCCCACTCGTCATATATTAATAGATAATGTAACAGGGAAAACACACATAATTCTCATAATGGGCAACACAAAATAGCTTTCATTCATGACAACCCAGCTCCCACTCGTCATGGATCTGTCTCTTCTTGACATTGGGTAACCTCTCACACCATTCTTCTACAGCACAGATCTCAGAAGTGAGATCACATCAGCAGTTTCTTTCATACTATTGGTAATCCCTTGGCTTCAAATGTTAGAAAAGGTACAGTGTAAAATCAGTTGCCTCCTAAAATTTCTGCCTGACCGCCTTAGCCACAGAATATTTGTGATGAGCATTCTCAGAATTGGCATCAATACTCCTATAAAGATTGACGATAACATTGGCAGCTCCTCCAATTGACACCTGAAAATTTTGGTTCTCGGACTAGATGGTCTTTTTTTTGTTTCTACTGCTTTGCAGGGTTCTTCNCCCCCCACTTTCTTTTACAGTTGTACTAGTTTAGGAATTGCTCTATTTAGCTAACCCGTGTTTTGGCTCTTCTCACTTCTTTTTTGCTTCATGTCTAGGTTCCTCGTGCCCTTGTCCTTTGCTATTGTACCCAATGCATGTTTCACTACCTTTAACCTACTTTTGGTCATTCATGAACATTAATATATTTCCATTCATCAGCATAGATCAGGCTCTACTCAGAACAGCACAAAGCATTTTGCAACATCAGCTACTAGAATTGGAATTTGCAAGAGCACAAGTGGAAAAAGATGACAAAAGTATGGGGCAAGAACTAATTTCCATCTGTCTCTTGGCTATTTAAATTCATCTACCTAAATTGCATAACAATCTTCAAATCTAGTTGTTGAAGGTTATTTCTGACTTCTCTATCATTTACAATAAAATAATATAGCCTTAGGCCCTTAACTATTAAGTACAACTAAAGGGTTCACATACTAACAGGTACCATACCTCAATATTATTTGAACCGACTTAAGTAAATTTATTTTGTAACAGTTGCAAAGATCTGTAGCACAAGAAGTACAACCATAAGCTCCCATAGCATTAACTCAGCTCGTAGATTTGCATATGTCAAATGTAAAGAGAAACCATCTGTTCAGTTTATTTATGTTTTGAATTTTCTCATTTGATATTTTGCGATTGCAAGGAGAATCTCTCCAAACCGAATTACAGCTTGTCTGTTTTGGATAAGCAGTATTACTTCAGTAAAGAATCTCATCTTGGGTAATAATTGTATTTGAAAAGTGAAAAAGCATTCTTGTCCATAGTGACTGGGGCAGCTAAATTACAATTTTAATTTTTCATTGAATTTACAACACTTCCCACTAGAACTTTTTGTGTTTGGTTGCACACATCACTAAACTGTTGTTTCTGCTAATTCAACCAAGCAAAGGATGCAGAAAGACGGCCATACAGATGAACTTTTCTCAGGTGATGTAAACCATGCAACAGTTACTTGTGGCTTATAAAAGATTAAACGATTCTTCAAGCAGGAACTCCTTCCACAAAAGTTTAGAAAGTGATTACTGATACACTAAATGATCTCAAATAAATATATCTACAAAAGCATCCACATATTCTATGTAATTCCAGCACTGATAGATACTTTTATGATGTACTTACAATAAACATCATAGCTACATATAATTGCAGACACATAGAAGGACCCAACAAATACAGATTATCTGAGAAAAAATACCATTTTTTGTTGGGTAACTCCATTTCAGGATTCCTGCAATTCTGCCAGGCTTCCTTCCACATCTGCAAAGTCTCAAGCATGCTGTCACAAAAAATCGTAACTTTTCTGTCATGCTAACATATTGTAAGCCTTGCTTAACATTTAGATATTTAAACAAGACCACGAAGTGAAATAAGACAAAGTGCATATAGAAAAGTACAAAACTTACTTGTTATGATATTTTCGAACTACAGAATAGTGCACTTTCTTGTTAGACCTCAACTCAGCCTCTCTTAAACAAATTGCATCTGGATGCATACTGCCACTGCAAAGCAATGATGACCTGCAAGCAAAAGGCATAGCTTAACATATCAAAGTCAATCAACAACAGTTCTAAGTTGAAGATAACTTGAAATATCATCTGCAGTCACTGATGCAATATGGAGAGAGAAACTTCACAAAATTCTTCATATCTGGGCTCTATAAGTAAAGAACATCACTGACAAAAAATCACATTTGTTGTATTCTTCCAGGACGATGAATTATCAATATACCAAGCAGTCACAAGGGGATGTTCAACACCTTCCAAAGTGATTTCAAATCCCCCCATACATATGTTTCCTTATTACATGATTCATTTTCCTTGTACTAAGTGTAGTCGGCTGACAAGCCAACGGGTAGACTAGTATCATATAGCCGACAAGACCTTCGGGAACTTTCCGGAAGGCCTCCAGGAGTAGTATAAGTACACCCTTCGGGTCATTGTAATCATCATCTTGGCATAATGTAATATCTTTGGCATATGCGAATAAAATAAGGAGTTCTGCTATTATTATCTATTATCTGTGTGATTCATTTACCTATACGGTAAACATTTGGTGCCGTTGCCGGGGATCAAACCCGGGTCATACACTGAAGCATACAGACGGGCGCTCGACTTGGAAAGTGAGCAGAAAACAAAAAAGAAAAAGAAGAGTAGCTCCTCCGAATCAAAAGAAGATGCATCTTCGGAGGTGGAAAGTAGCGATGATGAAAAAGATAGCAAGAAGGTTCGAGCGCTTCAAAAGGACATGATCCGAATGATGAAAGAATTTAAGAACATGCACAAAGAATCGAAGGGCAACGACCTCTGGTGCACGGAATGTAAGACAGAAGGTCACGCAAAGGGATCCTGTCCGAAGAACCAGTTTTGTGAGATCTGCCAGATCATGGGACATTCCACAAAGGAATGCCCGTTTAACATGAAAACTAGAGGACCGCAACAAGTGTTCCTGAAACAGGAGGCTAATACATCCAGAGAGAAAGGTAACACCAGTACGGCGGGTGCCACGTCCGGAGGGTACAGGAATAATAGGCGAGGACAAAACAACAACACCAGCAATAATAACAATGGGACCCGCAGCCGTATTCAGTATGATGCAAGTGGTCGTCCGATGGTACAATGCCGTGCATGCAATCTATGGGGCCACTTTGCCCGAGACTGTACAACGGCTAGCGCACCAAAGTTATTATGCCGTTGGTGCGGACCGGGAGATCATGACGATACCAAGTGTCCGAAATCAGGAGTAAATTTAATCACCATCGGAGCAAACGAAGAAGAAGTCTTGGCAATTACCCGGAGGCAAGCAAAACTGTATCCCGACCCGACAGAGGAGAAGAAAAGATTAGCTAAAGCACGCACGGAAATCTAGAAAGCAACAGCACACCTGAAGGACACTACGGGTACTTCAACTAGGAACTGTGCAGAACAAAACATTGTACGGCAGATACTACAAACAGAGGTATCCGTCACAATGAGCGACCTGCTGCTCACAATGCCTCAGCTCCGATCCGCAATCACAAACCTCACCCCACCTGCTCAACTACCAGGAGACCACGGAAAGAAGCAGGAAAGTGGAACGAGTGCAGAGGATCCAATGCTACTAGCTCTCTCATCCGAACGGCATCCAGCAGTTGTTGAAATGGGAATTCTGGGAACTGTTCTGACAGACACAATTGTGGACGGAGGGTCTGGTGTGAATGTGTTACCGGAGGATACATGGAAGAAGTTGGGTCAGCCAACACTGTGGCCGCCTACGTTCCAGTTAT
>MU224186.1:5578155-5593012 GCA_018584345.1 Thuja plicata | reverse complement strand
ATCTCTGATATCATATTGAGGTGATATCTAAAATATTTTTTGAGTTATGGTGAATATCATGAGACTTGATATTCTTGGTCAAACCATATCTCTGATATCATATTGAGGTGATATCTAAAATATTTTTGAGTTATGGTGAATATCATGACACTTGATATTCTTGGTCAGACCATATCTCTTGTTATCACAATGAGGTGATATCTTCTCTCTTAAAAGTAATGGATCTTTTGTAAATTGCATTTTGATGAATTTTATCTTCCCTAGCTAAGAGGGAGTGTTGATGTTTGTAGCTTCGATCAGATAAAATGAATGAGATATTAATATTATGAGAATAGATTAAATTATGCACATACATATACATACCAATATATATAATAATAATAGATATTATTATTATATATATTGATATAGATATATATATATATATATACATAATCAATTGTCATTATATTAATCTCATAATAATGAATAGACATGTCCCACGAAGGGACATGTCTCTCCTAGCCTCATTCTCAATATATAAAAAAAGAGAGATTGTTGCATTTGGAAAAAAACATACCACATACAACATAGAGTGCTATTACATTTGCAGCTATCCTAAAACTTAACAATAACAGATTCAGCTAATCAATTCTTAAAGAGTTTAGCACCGATGGAGGAAGTAAAAAAAAGCAACATTTGAACTTCACCCAGACAAAGCATCTGGACCTAATGTCTTTCCAACACTTGTCTTCTAATCGTGTTGGGACTTTATGGGTAAAGATACATGGCAAATTGTGGAGGAATCCAGGAACAAGACAACAATCCTCACGGATCTATAACAACCAATATTGCTCTTGTTCCTAAAAAAATGATGGTAAAACCTTCACAAACTTGAGGACAATATCCCTATGCAACACAATTTACATAATCGTTTCAAAGGTTATGGAAAATAAATTAAAGATTCTTCTTCCCAAATTAATATTTGAAGAACAAAGCAGTTTCATGCCTAGTAGAAACATAACCGATGGTGTCATTATAGTTCATGAAGTCCTACATTTAATTTGGATGTCAAATTCAAAAGGAATGATCCTCAAGTTAGACATTTGCAAGACGTATGATAGGGTCGAATGGTAATTCTTTATCCAAACCATGGAAAGATTTGGCTTTTGCAAAAAATAGTTTAATTGGATCTTTAGTTGCATATCAAGTCCAAGGTACTCAATTGTTTTGAACAGATCCCCTCATGGCTTCTTTCAAGGGGGTATGGGATTGAGACAAGGGGACCCCCTCTCTCCCTTCCTCTTCATCATCATGGCGGATGCCCTCATCTGGGAAATAACGTGCAAGAAGGATCAGGGGATGTGGGAAGGTGTTACATCCCTTCCTTGTGAGCCTTTTAAAATAACTGCAATAACTATTTCATGTGAAGTGTGATGTTAGATGGTTATGTGATTTTCAATTATTTGGTTCCATAAATTACGAGTATGATGATTTAATTTACATATATGGAATATTGGGAAAGGATTATGATGGATTTCATTATGAATGATTAATGTATATTTAAATGTTGTTAATGGATTATTGTTATAATGATGATGGAATCGGATCCTTCTTTGTTAGCAGATGCAGGAAAAGGTCCATTCCGTGAGTGGGGGAAGAGTATCATCAGCATAGGGGTATGTGAACACTCGGTGAAGGTCAAGAATGCCCTTCGAGCTGGAACCATAACTATTTTACCAGTCATCAAGTCTGGAAGCGGAGTTGCCTTAGATGTCTAGATGGTTACTTTTTCTCCTTTAGTGTAATTTAGAATTTTGGCCTTAACATTATGCTCGTCGATCTTAAGAAACAACCATGGTGATCTCTTATGTTATTTTCTCTAAGTTGTGTGTGTGTGTGTGTGTGTGTGTGTGTGTGTGTGTGTGAAGTTATATGAAACATGAATAAATGTAATTAAATGTACACGTGTATGTCAATGACCATTAAACATATGTATATTAACTAAACAATCATGCAAGGACCCATACATAATGTCGTGCTCTAGACAACAGGGTGGATGTATCCACACTAATTGAGAAGTTGAATACGCAAGGTGAAAGTTGATGCTAGTTGAAATGCACGTATACATTGAATTACATAGACACTAAATTAAAGTTCAAATATATATATATAGACACACACACACATATATATATATACGTTGAATATAATTGCCTTGCCTTTGAGCGGTTGGATGCATATTTTATCATACCCCATCTTTCTTCCTTGGGGGCTCGCGTTTGAATTTTGGTGGGAGTTCAGCTGAGGTGGCAAGAGTAACTCCTCTTGCCACCGCAGGCAAGGAGGAGTTACTTCTTGCCATCGTTTTCTTTTGTTAGAGGCCGGCTATTAGAGAGAGCATTCTTGCAAAAGCAGGGGGTTGGATTTTTCATTTTGTTCTCTGCATTGAAGTTCATTTTGGGATTCTATGTTTGTGATTTTGTTTAGAAACTATACCTTCAATTTGTGAAGGTCCTGCATATCACTTTCTCTAGGCTGCATTTCAATTTAGCTTGGATTTCAAACTTAATTTGCAAGCATGAATCTACCCCTTTCCTTCTAGCATTCTTGCATATAAGTTTTTATTTTGCTGCATCATAGAAAGGATCCTTCATGCTTAAGCATTTATCTGATATGAATTTGAAAAGATCATTATTTTATACTTTACGCCTTGCTGTATATTTATTTGAATGGAACATTCGATCCTTTGCATTGTACTTTTCTGTTTATATTGAATGGACCATTCAATCTTCTGCATTGTATTTTGTAGTATATATTTATAGGAATCATCGATCCTCTGCATTGTACTTCGACATTTATGTTTGAATGGATCATTTGATCCTGTGCATTCAGTTGTATAAGAAGGGATCAATCAATCCTACACATTATACCTTACTGAATACATAAGAATGGATCAATCAATTTTATGTTTTCTTTATCTGGCTGCATATATAAGAATGGATCGTGCAATCCTATGCTTGTATATTTTGCTGTTTATATAAGAAAGTATCATTCGAACCTAGGCCATTATTTCCTACAGTCATAATTAAGGAAGAACAGATCAACTGATAGCATTAACCTTAGCAAATCATGATAGAAAAGGAATGATAAATTTATGCATTCATCTTACTGTTTATGAAGGGGAAGAACCAATCATTATATGCATTCATGTTTAAAATTAAGACAAGGTTGAACCTTTCGAACTTATGTGTGTGTAGTTCTAAGTCTGGTAAAGACCAATCACTCATAATCTAGAGAAGGGTTTAATTATCTCCATCAAGTCGAACCAACTTTCATTATGGTTGCTGAATGATTTTTCTCTGTGCATTTTAGTGTATAAGGGTATAGGAATCTGGTTGCTGCAGGATGCATCTATAAAAACCCTTATTGGTTAAATGACTGAAATAAATATGCATATCTAACTTCCTGCCCTTAGCACTTATCTGATTGGGAGAAGTCTTGGACCGTATAACTTAGGGACAGCAAATTACTAACTGTATATTTGTTCACTTGAACCTTAAAAAGGATATGGTTAACCCTTGGGATGGGAAAATGTGTAATGGTCAAGATTGAGAAGACAATATCTTAAGAACAATGAGGTCATCAGGATGTGGATATCCGGATAAGGGGTCTATATGACTCATAACGTGTCTGGTGGTGACATCGACTGCACAGGGATTTGTGCTTGTACTTCAAAACCTTGGCCAAGGTACTATGCTACAGGTAGTAACCGTCAGTCACTAGAACCGGTAGGGCAATGTCTAACTAAGAAGGTCACCCTGATAGGTGAAAATGTCTATAGGTTGGCTGGCTACGACAATTGTGGGTTCTACACCAAGTCTCGAATGGTAGGAAAATTGAAGCCATGTTCGCATGCCCTTGGGAAGGGCAGGCCACTTCCATGTGGGAGTTGTGTCGGGACCGTTAGATCACAATCGTAAGATCAATGGTTGGGTGGCAAAAACCCCTAATGATACTCTTTCGCCCTATGGCAGTCGAAAGCTATGGAGGCACAACCAAATTAAACCAACAGTTCAAGTTCTATGTATTTAATTTTGGAAGTTATTTATGTTATTACATTTCTTAGTAATATTATCTTAGTTTCCTTTCATATGGCAGTTAATGTTTCATTCCTCAATGAATTTCTCATTACTGTTATAGTAACGAGCTAAATTGGATAAAATCAGATTCATGTAAAGTGTTGGTAACTACTTTTAGACAGTTAATGATACTCCTTATTCATGTTTATAGGAAATCGAATGCAGCTATGATGTTATGATGTTAAAGCATATTTTCCTATCCTCGTAAGAGAAACTTGATTTTCCTAGTTTTCTTAGGATAGTATAGATGTTATGTTACAAAAGGTATTAAGATTCTACAAGACCTACCACCTTTCACACATCAGATGTTTGTGGACAACACCCTATGGTATGGCTCATCTGCCATCCCCAAGGCAATAAGAATCAACCACACACTACAAGAATATTCAGCCATCTCAGAATGGGCGATTAATGGAGCCAAGTCGAGTATCTTTTTTTTCAGCACCTCCAAAGCATTGCAACACCCTATGGTATGGCTCATCTACCACCTTTCACACATCAGATGTTTGTGGACAACACCCTATGGTATGGCTCATCTACCATCCCCAAGGCAATAAGAATCAACCACACACTACAAGAATATTCAGCCATCTCAGGATGGGCGATTAATGGAGCCAAGTCGAGTATCTCTTTTTTCAGCACCTCCAAAGTATTGCAACGCAGAATTGAAACATTACTTGGCTTCAACGAGGAGAGGCTTCCATCAAAGTATCTTGGTATACCCCTTTTAATGGACCAATCAAGGGAGATCACTAAAAAGCATCAATACAAAAGTGTAATAAAAAAAGGGACAGTTGGAGAGGGAGGTGGCTCACACCCATATCAAAATCGGTTATATCATAAGTCTTGATCTACACCTTATCCTGTATGGAACTATAGAACAGCATAAAACAAAAATTGTGCTCAATCCACTGGAAATTTATGTGGGAAGGATCCAATGACCAAAGCCACTTATCACTTGGGAGAAAATAACGCAAGGAAAGTCAGTGGGTGGTGCCAACATCCAAGATCCACACCTCCAAAACTCAAGAAATTACTAACCATTTAACACGGAGAATAAGAAATGGCCAGAAAGCTTCCTTCTGGAATGAACCCAAGAATGGCCACTATCCATTAAACTCAAGCCAAAATTACCAAATGCCAACCAATGTACTACCCAAGCATATGGAGATAAAGTCTGTGATTATCTTACTATTACATACACAAGTAGCATTCCTTATTATCAATGAATGGAATTCAAAATGGTTGATCCAATATGTCGAGACAATCGAAAAAAAGAACTGGAAAAAAGGTCACTAAAATTGACAAATGAAGAAGAGGAAATTATCTAGTGCGCTGCTAAATCAAGTGAATACTCAGTCAAATTGGGTTATACAATAGCAAAAACAGACAACACAAATGGGAATCGGCCAATGAAACTTTGTTCGGGTAAGTTTGTCCTCCCAAAACTGGGAACCTTTGCATGGACCGCATTGCATAAGAAGATTCTAACAAGGCATAGATTACAAAAGATTGAAATAATGGGCCTACATAGATGTTGTGATGTCCTCTTTCTGAAAGAGAATTTAATAAATAAATAATAATATTAAAAATAAATAAATAATGACAAATTATAATATTAAATAATATAAATTCAGGACCTAAGAGTCTATAATATCCCCACCCTTCCAACATCATGGCAACCATGCATTGCAATTTAGTGAAGTCTCTAAAAAGACAAAATTGCAATAATAATACAAAAGAGACATTACACTCTTGATAAGTATCACTCTAAAGATACCAATTTGTATTAAGCAGTCTAACATACGAAGCATTCCAAGTATCCTTTTATCTTCGGAAGGCAGACCAAACACGTCGAAGTAGACAAAGAGAATCCGGTTGCTATTGGGATCGACCAAATATTATCATTTGGGAATATCTAATGAAGCAAGTTTAGTCTAAAAATACAAGGGGTCGATGAGTATCATGCTGTAATGAAGAAATAATAACAGCCTGCTCTGATGTGGCTTACATATCAGCAATTACAAGTCAACTGGTCACCACTACAAGTCAATCATATCCTCCATAGACAATCAATAAGATTAATTAGTCTAAAGGAAGATATCCAATATGGTGTGATATGCAACAGCAATAATCTCACAAAATATTTATAATTGATTAAAATGATTAATGACGGAGCATCAAGAATCATTAGACAATGATCAACATTCACTCAACCATGTTGGACATCGAACCTATGATTAGAGGATAGAAATAGACGTTACTATGATCAGCGTTTGCGATTAAGCCATGAGGACACGATGATAATTTAGGATATCAACAATGGTCTAAAGAATTCCAACATTTGGGATTCAAAAGCAACACAGACCCTCGATGCTAAGTATATGGAAACAATTTTCATTTTGGGATAACCAACTAATTCACAAATGGCCTCGTCTCATTAAACCGAAAGACAACTTCATCAAGGCAACGTCAAAGAGGATCAATGCAGAATGGCATCCACCACCTACTAGAAGACTTAAATCAAACTTCAACGAGGCATCGCGAGGAAACCCGGGACTTTCAAGCGTTGGGCTCTTACTACGAAATGATTCAAGGATAGTAGTATGGGTTGAAAGAAAACAATAACGAAGCTGTATAGGCCACTTTACATGCAGGAATTAAGTTGTGTATTGAACAAAATATCAAGGATCTCGATATAGAGGGAGATTCAATGGTTGTAATTAATGACATTTCCAAACGAGATGCTCTCAACTAGAAAGCTCCAGTATGGATTGACAGGATCATACTATACCTGAGCCAAATGGAGGATATCTCATTTTCACACATATACCGCAAAGCAAACAACACTATAGACTTCCTAGCTAATCATGCCATCAATCAAGAGCAAAAAATTGTTATATCAAACAAAATTGATGAATGGCCTAGTCTTGTTGAGCTACTCCAAAAGGATGCTCTGATGATTTGATCAAATCAAAAAATCTTTATAGAACCTAAAGAGAGACCCACATAAGTTAAACGAAGGTTGCGTGGGTAAAACTCCACACTAAAACCAATGACAAATTAACTAAAAGATCAAAAATGCAATCCTTCAGTTAACATTACCATACCCTGAGGGGGCATGGAGAATATAAAGATATCCCGATGCATCAGAAAATGGCAACTTTAAGCAATATAGAACAACAATTCTCTATTTTACCAGATAAAAACATTTTGGAAACATCTATGACGTTTGAAAGGTAAGCAGTGTAATGTAAGAAATATGGATATGGTGTGGCGATTCTATTTCTCTTGCCACATTTGGAAGTGTTAAAGTTTGGAATCGTTGCAAATGTAACAGCACTATATTTTCTGTGTTTTCCAAATGTAACGATCTCTCTTGCATTTATATTGAGGATGAGGCAAGGAGACACATGTCCCATGGGACATGTCTATTCATTATTAAGTGATTAATATAATGATGATTGATTATGCAACTCTATATATATATATATATATATACACATATAATATCTCTGAATCATTATTATATTAATTTCTCCTAATACTATTTTGATATATATCTATATATATTATATCTCACATAATAAAATATATATATATTCAATAGTCTCATAGGATTTATCCGACAGAAGCTACAAAACATCAACAAGAAGGAAGATGACCCACTAGGCTCAAGAAGGCCCAAGCGCTAAATGGGTGCAGTGATCCTTCACTTAATGGAGATGCAAATGGGAGATGCAAGATCTAGGGTAAAGTAGTCAAGAAGGTTGACTTTCAGCATACACAGATTGACAAAAATCAGACAAACAGAATCTACTATCCGCAACAGAACACAGAAATTGTAACTGACTTGCAAATTCAATTTGGAGGGAAGTTTAAGGGACCAAGTCATCTAGGACAACTTTGTCCCGAAACCAAGTCGTCTGAGACGACTGTGTCCAGGCACTTTTGTTTGTTTTCAGTCTCGGATTGTAGCCAAGCTCCTATACTTTCCCGATCCGGTCTTGAAATCAACACCACCTGTTCCTGCACACAAAAAAGAGAAATTGTTGGGTAGAAAGGGGTTTGCCTCAATCAAACCTCGGTTTGGAATCAACCTTGAAATTGAAATGAGAATACTTGAATTGAAAGCGTACTAGTAGAAAGAAGAGGCTAGATTGGAAACATAAAGTGTCTTATACCTTGATGGTGCAATGCTTCTTTGAATATGATCACAAATGTTAATGCAATAGCTCGACTCCACACAGAAACCTAAAAGGAAATCATGAGAGAGATACCTTGCACAGTGATTGTTGTAGTTTGCTACAATGCTTGATATGGAGAAGGAGAATGACTTGAATGCTTGAAGACTTGAATGTTTGAATGCTTGAAAATAGATGATTGTGCTATGATCTTCTTCCTTGATTGTGGTCTCCTCTACTTGGCCTTCAATGAGGGAGAGAAGCTTGCTACAATGGAGAAGGATGCCTTGGAAATGCCTTGGATGCTTAAAATCTACCTTAGAATGCTTGAGATGCCAAAGCGCTTGAACTTGCACTTGAGATTATGCTTGGGAACATGTAGGTATTCCATCCATATCCAAATGAGGAGAGGTAGGTTGCTTATATACCCATCACAAACATTTCGGAGCTCAAAATTCGAAGGAAGCCGACAGGAATTTGAATTTCCTGCTCAACCGTTGAGACCTACTACCGATTCAAATTTTGAGGAAAACATTGGGGACCAAGTCATCTGGGACAATGTGATGACCCTATTTTTAGCAGGTTGTGGCAGTGACTTGGTCAGCTCATCATCGCGACCCTCGTGAGCTAATGCAGGGCTTTGAGGGTCCCAATTGGCAGACTTGCTATTTTTAGTAAGTCTGGACTTACTATTTTTAGTAAGTCAGTTGGTCAGTTTCTATTTCTGACAGGGCAGTATCGGCAGTGGTCAATTCTCCAGACGATATTCAGTTGTGCAATTTCTTGGGCTGGGGACTTACTATTTATAGTAAGTCTATTTTTGGCAGTTGTCATTTTTGGCAGTGCAGTGATGAGCATGTTGGTCAGTCAGTTTGGCAGGTGTTGCAGGAATTATCATCAGAATTATATTTGATAATTAATTGTATTAATTAATAACAATATGTTATTAATTAATAATAAGGCGATATTATAATAATAATAATACTTTATTATTATTATAATGATTTAGAAGTTTATATTATGAAGAGCAGTTAACTGATAATGGTTTTTGGAAACTATGGAGACCAAGGAATCATAAATACAGGCTCATTTGTGAAGTAAGGTATCGAATATTGATTATTGAAATTGTTCTTGGGAATTGTTCCTAACTATCTGAGCCCTAGCTGAAGGGTCAAATTAGTTGTTAGAAGACTGATTCTTCTTCCTCTAATCATCAATTGATTGTTGTTGTATAATCGATTGCATTCTTCTTTCCTACTGTCTGCCTGTTGGAGGAAGAAGATATTCTGGAAAATTGTCTCGAGTTGAATTGAGACCTGCTCAAGAGGTCATCGTATATTGAACTGGGAGGAGTAGAGGCTGGCTTCGAAATTGTATTCTGAACAATTTGCCAGTAATTAACGCCATGAACGTTGTGGCTGGGTTCGAATTGAGTTCTAATCCCATTGAGAAGGCCACGCGTGGGAGTTAGAAACTAAACCGCAGCAAGAGGAGGCTGACGCGGCTGCTGCAGTATAGCCGCACTTTCTTATAGTGTCGCGGGTGCAAGTCAGCCATCACCATCGCCACGAACCAGCCTTAGTGAGTCACGCGGGTGGCTCACACAAACCCGCATTTAATCCACACGGCAACAGCAACCACTGAGGTCTGGTCACGTCAACAGCTGCCACCAATATATGTTCGACAGCAGCCAACATCATCAAATGCAGATCAAAAGCCAGGTTCACTCTGAGTTTATTTAATTAATAAATGAATTGTTGTCAAGAGTGTATTGCTTCATTAGATTAAATAAGTTGATACATGCTTAAAATTCAGAACTACCTATTGTTATCGAAATACTGTGAATTCTTCAATTTATGATTTGTATGGATTCCGGAAGGGAAAATTGATTAAAATAAGCACCAACCAATTGAATATTATAATTTATTAAGGAAGGAAAAGAGTTTTCAGTTGATGTAATAGATAGAGCCAGTCAAGCTCACTACAGTGGTATAAATGTTTGCCTGCAAATTGTTTGTTAAAATGCCAAATTTCTGAATTTGACGAGATTTAGAGTGGTTTAAGGTTGAGGCCAAGTCAGGCTCATTACAGACAACTTGGTCCTAGTACATAGTTGTCTGGGATGACTTAGTCCCACCAAAAAGTCTCAAAATTTGGACTAAGAGTCCAAATTGCCGGTTCGGGTTTGGGTTCCAAATTGCAGAGGGGATGCCAAAATGGAAAGCAAAATTGGGGCTGGAGTACTGGAAATTAATGTGGGAGCCCATACATGCTAAAATAGGACCAAGCTAAATGAAGAATTATATAGTCTAAGTTGCCGGTTCGGGTTTGGGTTCGAAGAACCGGTTCGCCGGTATGGCAAAATTTTGAAATGGGGTTTGGGTTAGTTTGGGTTTGTTAGTACAAAAACATGTAAAAATTATATATGTATGTATTTATATATATGTATGTATGTATGTATGTATGTATGTATGTATGTATTTATGTATGTATTTATGTATGTATGCAACCTAGAAGCATGAATTAAGATTAGAATGTCACATAGTATCATAAAAACAACAAAAACACCATAAACTTGTAATCAAAATATTAAAATAATAATATTGAGTTCAAGTATCATTGTTTTGACTTTCAACAATTGGAACTTTATACTAAGTTTCAATCGTCTAATGGATTATCTAAATCTTCTTATTCTTCATCATCAAAGGTATTAGTTGATTCAGAAACAGTGTCAATGCCAATGGGATCAGCTGCATCAATAACATACTCACTTTCCAAGTCCTCAAATGCTTATTACTTTTTCATTGTACAGAGAGCTTGTTTGTTTGTAATTAACATCCTACTTGAAAAATGTTAAAAAAGTATCTTGCAAGTCCCTTCACCTATTGAAGATATTGCTTAATGTTAAAAATATGATTTATCACTATAGAGAGCTTCCAATTAATCGGACAGGGGTCATTATCAGCAATTGGATATAAAAATTTCACTCGAAGAAATCTTGAGGGCTAGTTTAATTTGATGTAATAAATTTCTGAACTTCAGCAAATTTTGTTTTGTATGTTAAAGATCTTATTCAAATTCTGTGATAATTGTTTTCCGCACTAAATTATAGAGTGTTTCTCAGTGGAAATGTACCTGGTTCGCACTTGGTCTGCCTGGGTCTGCCCTGGTTTGACCTTGGTTCTCGACCTGGGTTCAGCCTGGACGAACCAGCCTGCTTGGGTTCGAACCCACAGGCAAACCGGACCAGAACCAAGTACCAGTTTGTACCATGGCTGGTTCGGGGGCCTAGGGGGGCGAACTGGACATCCTAGTACATAGTGATGCAATTCTAAGATGGTACAAACAAAAACTAATCTTTAAATAGCCACCAACAAAAGCCCAATATCACAACAAAATGGTTGAGCTCTTTGGCATTCACTGCAACTGTGTGGAGGAAACAAAAGAAGAGAAATTCATTCACCAAGCTCTTCAATTGCATCAACGACCCACCGGCTAAGGAAGTCATTATAAATGTGGCAAGACCAAGCACCTGCGACCAAAAATTGGATCATGTGCAGGATGGAGAAATATAAGACAAACTCCTAACCCTGGTCATCCAAGTTTTGGGCAACACCATGTGGGGTGTTGGTTTTGGTAGGAGGGTCACTACATCAACCAACTACAGTGTAGTGCTGAATAAAGTTCACAATGTTCAGGTGAAGCCATCCTCAGGAGCATCAGCAAATCTATTTGATTTGGAAGCTGAAGGCAAAAAAGGAAAAATGAAAAAGACTTGGACCTTATTCAAGAAAGGAATCATCAAAAATAACATGGAAGAACTGAACTCTTTTCTCGCTGAAAATGACGATCTCTTCAGCCCAGTTTAGTTATTGGGGATCTTTGAGAGTAGTGGTGAAATTAGCTTTTCATACCACCATCTATAATCATGCATGCATATTTTATTAGTTATTAATATAGGGAGCTACCCCCTACGGCAGCATTTGCTTTAAAAAAAATGCCACGCATCAATGAGAATAGTTCTTCTTAGCAATGTTCCTCAACTCTATTTTGAACAATACAATTTTCAACAGAGGCCTTCTAGTATTAGAAGCAAAAACTGGATTGTCTCCATCATTCCCGCACGAGCAACATGGTAGCTATATAAATATGACTTGAAAAATTATGTTTCAACTTTTCTCATATCATATTAAATTTTCCCAAAAACATGGGTTTTATTTAGTTCAAATTTTACGAGAATGCAGAAATATAGGTTTTTGTGAGGGTGAAACATACTCGAGACTGAGGCCAAACTGACTCAGACAAAGCTAAAAAGATTAACCAAAACTTATCAAAAAAACTTGGTTATTCCGGATCAAGTCTTTAAAAAAGCTGCAAATGACAGTGGATTTTATGCTTGTATTCACACTTGTGAAACTTGGAAAAAAGACTTGGTCATTGCAAATGAATCTTTAACCTGCAAATGACGGGGATTTCATGCTTGTACTCAGAGTTATGATGAAAATTGGAGAGAGTAGAAAGCTGATTCATTTTGACTCTCTTGGGTCAAACATCACTAATACCGGAGAGTCTTATGGGTAATTCGGAAAGGAATTATACTCCAATATTTGGGTCAATTACTTTTCGAACTTTCAAAAGACAAGGCTAAAGCATCTAGGCGAATTTCCAATCCAAATTAAAATAAGGAGAAGCAAACTCTAATCTAAAGCAACATTGTCCTACAATTTAGCTCCTCTCGGCGGTTGAGATTGCTGTAGAGTCTATGTTCTAGTAGACGCGACAGTCGGACCTGTAGATGCTATCAGAATCATGTCATTTCATATATACATATATATACAGGAAGCTTTATAAAAATGCATCAATGGCTTCTAAGTTTCTTCACTTCTACTGTTTCGAATTACAAATTACAGTCATCCTCACTGTAAATAACAATTTGCTAAAATTTCCCGAAGTGGGCCGCTCATGAACAAGAAAACAATTCCAACAAGCCAGGGTAAAACAACTTAAAAATTCAAAAAAAAAGCGAAAAGAACTCACCTAGTGTAATCGGAGTTCAATAATCATTGCCGGTAGAGATTAGATTTAAAAACAAGAAAGAAACCGTAAATTATCTGAATTTAGAGCTTTTAAGCTCCACACGCGCATGAGCTCCAGAAAAGGCAGAAGGATAACTCTCCATTTCCAACCTCTGCTAAAAGTTCTAGACAGACTCTTAACCAGAGTTTGAGTGCGAGTTCATAGAGATTTTTTTTTTCTTGTGTGGTCTACCATGGATATTGTGTAGAAGGAAGAGAAGGGAAACTGTTCCTCTCATTTCGTGCGTTTTTCGCCTCATTAGCGCACGTGAGGGTCTGCACTAATAGCAGGAGATGAGGGAAAAAAACTATCTTCGGATTGGTATTTGGGATTTTAATGGCGAACTTCCAAAATCTTGGAAAACATAGATGATGGTTTATAATGCAAAGTTCGTGCACTTCCGAGTAGTTTTTCGCGTGTATGGTCAGATTTTGTTTTTAATTCAAAAAACAAAAAATCATTTTCAGAATGTTTGTTTGTGGTGGGGACAGAGATGCTGTCTTATATAGGCATACATGTATACGACTTTTCTTTTCCTTTTAAATAAATAAGATTTTCAAGTGAGCATTTGAGTATACTAGCAATTACATCTTGATGTCGAATTTGCTCAAAACCTTATTATCACAAAATCAGGTTTTGAAATTCTGGTTTTGCATCTTCGGGTTATAATTTGGACCGTTTGGTTGACCTCAAAAATGGATTAGTCAATCCATCTTCTGCATTTGGTTGCCAATTTCGAAATTGGAATTGGAACTGACAAATTCCAACTTCCGCGTTTGGTTCACAATTTCGAATTGGAATTGGAATTAGACACTCCATGTTCTATGTTTGGTTCTACATTTCGAATTGGAATTGGAATTCGACAAAGACTTTATAATTTTTTATTATTATTGAATCATGTTTAATTTATATTGTGATTTATTTTGTCCATTTTTTTTATTTTTTATTTTTATTTTTTTTTAATTGCGCTTCTGATCATACATGTGCTTCTATATTCACAGATAAAACTTGGAAAGGATAGCTCACTTGCTTACAATTTTTTCATGCTTATGCTCATAGAAATATATGTTGATCTCATTTTACTAATTATTAGATTATATTTTAAATTTATATAGAATATCATATTTAATCTTTCACAAATGACAAATATATCATATTTTATTTTTATTTGATATGGAAATAGACATGGTGATTGTAAAGTTATATGACATTATATACCAAATAAAATTAGGAATGCACAATGATATTGTAAGGATGAGTTGGAATTGAGACATACAAGTGTTTGCATAAAAATATAAATAATCGTTGAATTTCTCGATATTAAATAAGTCTTGTAGTCCTCATCACACTATATATATAGCTATTTATGTTGAATGGCCCAACAAAGTAGTGCAATTAGAGCACAAACAAAATATCGTAGAAACTTAACATCGGCTTTATAGGTAGCCTCCAGTTTTGCCATAGATGTCTCGAGCG
>MU224186.1:5544778-5560474 GCA_018584345.1 Thuja plicata | reverse complement strand
AGGCATCTACATCACACAATCCAAATACATCAAAGAAGTTTTGAAGATATTCAAAATGGAGGACTCCAAACCAGTTGGAACACCTATGGCAACCAGATGCAAATTGACAAAGGAAGACAAGACAACCGAGGTAAATCAGACCTTATATAGATCTATGATTGGCAAACTAATGTATGTTGTGCATACCAGAACAGATATAGCACATGCAGTTGGAATAGTTGCAAGATTCTCTGCTAATCCCAAGGAATCACACATGACTGTTGTCAAAACAATTCTGAGATATCTAAAGAATACCAAAGACTTTGGTTTGTGGCATAATAAAGAAGGCAAATTTGAGCTTCAAGTTTATACAGATGTTGATTGGGCTGGAAACATAGATGATAGAAAGAGCACAACAAGAGGACAATTCTTTATGGGTGACAGACTTGTCACATGGATAAGTAAAAATCAAGGATGCATATCTCAATCAATTGCAGAAGCAGAATATGTGGCCGCTGCTGCAAATTGCTCTAACATTGCATGGATCAAGCAATTACTAAAGGGTATGAATATAGAAATTCTTGAACCTGTAATTATCTATTGTGATAATACAAGTGCTATCAACATTTCAAAGAGCTCTGTGATGCATGCAAAGATAAAGCACATAGTTATCAAGTATCATTACTTGAGGGAACAAGTACAAGAGAAAGAGGTGATACTAGAATATGTACAATCCAAAGAACAATTAGAAGACATATTCAAAAAGCCATTGCCAAAATATACATTTGAGTACCCGAGGAAGAGACTAGGGGTATGACCCTTGTCTACTAGTCACTAAGCTGACTTAGAGGTTGCATCAGCCCACACATTATCAAAAGATCAATCATGTTGATACAAGCAAAGATATGGACTGCAATGATGTATCAGTACAAATAGGTACTTATCAGAACTAAACACTAGATATATTGTTGGCTACTACAGAGTAGTATTGTTGATGGAAAGAATGGAGAGGAATATATTCACTGATATATTTATGTTTGGCATTGATGTCAAAGGGAGAGAGATATCCATATGAAATATCCATCAAGGAAAAGTACATCAAAAGGGAGAGAGATAGTCAATAATGAAATATCTATCAGGAAAGAGAACATTAGTCAAAGGGAGAGCAAAGTTTAGAAAAAGAAGTTTCTACAAAAGGAGAGAGATTCAAATAAATAACCATCCATCTAAGGGAGAGAATTGAAGAAAGTTAACATTGTATATCTATCCAGAAAAGGGAGAAGATATTATACAACAAAGGGAGAGACAGAAGTAGAAGACAAAATTGCTACATTTATCCATTAAGGGAATGAAGAAAGTACTCTGCAAGAATCAAATCTAAGAGAGAAGAGCTTACCGAGAGTCAAATATTTGAATTGGTTATAGAATAATATGTTTGGTATGTTATGGCATATTTCATATTGTTTTGATAAGTATATTGCCATCAATGCCAAAGGGAGAGATTGATGAACTATAACTAATTGAATGTTTGAAGATGATAAGTTGATGATCACCGAGCTGCAGAAAGTACATGCAAGATATTAAATCAGTTAATGTATTATATTGTCATTAATGTCAACTTGATATAATTTGATTGGTCATATACATATTGTCATAGACTTCAAGAAACTAAAGAGATAAAGTTTATGTTATCGGTAAACATAAAAAACTAGTATGCACCGAGTGACAGTAAAGATCGATGAATAGAGAACCCCGAGCAATTCACAGTGTATACCAAGCACCACAACACTGAGCATAACAGAAGTGGTCATCGAGAAGAACTGAAATTGATGCTTGAGGACAACTGAAGTCAATGACCGAGCAAACTAAGAGTTGAACACCGATCAGAAGTGGAGTTAGGAAATGACAAAACACTTAGCTGACAGTAGCTATAATTAGAGTTAACTGATTGATTGTTTTATTTTCATCGACCAGTTGAATTGGAGATTTAAAACTAGTTTAATTCATAGCTATCAAGGAGAAATCTACGAATTAAAACTAAAGCAAATCTTTAAATATTAAAGCAATGCATGTCGATATTTGCGGATCAAGAAGCTATCTAAGTCAAGAACAATAAAGACAAGGAATGTAAATGGTGAAATCATGTATATATAAAGAGACAAGTAATTCATTATGAAAAGAGGAATGCTAAAAATAATTTTGGTGAAGATTGAAGTCTTCATGCAGATATGATCATACAAGCTGAAGAACAGGGCTAGGGAAATTCTGCAGACACCTAACAACAGAGAACCAACATCATTCACCGAGCAGAAAGAAGAAAGAAGGAGAGAAAAGGAATTGAAGAGAATATTGATCAGAGAGGTATTATGGACTTACAATAGATCTAAAAATCTACAAGTTAAAGTTGTATTAATGAATAGATCATTTACTTTTTCAGTTTAACCATTGATTCAGAAAATCTCTTAACCGAGTGGGATTTAACAGTCCTTAATGTATTGAGATCCTCAAGAGTATCAAAAGGTTTTTCTTGTTGATATCATAGTGAATTCCTAAGGTCAAGAAAAACCAATGGTTTTAAATCCTCTAACAGGGTCGCACTTAACATTGTGTTTGTAACCTTTAACAGGGTTGGCTCCACTGAGCTCACTTTAGAAGAGTGAAAATTTTGGGTTACCGGTCCCAAGTGGTTTTTCCCTTAACAAGGTTTCCACGTTAAAAATCCATGTGTCAAATGCGTATATGGTTCATTGCTTTGATGTTTTTCTTTACACATCACTAAAATAGGATTGGTCGGTAAACACTAAGTTCAATTGCTGCTATTCGGTAAAGCTTAGGAAAAGGATAAACAGTTGATTCACCGAGTAGTATATATATTTGCTAGAATTACTTAAAGACATGCATATTGTAGGACTGAAGATAACTGAAGGTATTATATTTCTGATATAAATTTTTGATTGGATTATTGGATTAATTTTTGAGGCCACCGATTCACCCCCCCTCAGTTATTCTAACAGGGATGCAACATAAGGTATACCATATCACCCACCTCAAATGAGTACTGAACCTTGTGTTAATCAACATATTGTTTATGTTGAATATGAGAAATCTAGGTGTTCTCCTTTAAGGCCCTCATGATATCTTGGTTATCCTATAAGAGGTCCTTGGCACTAGTTACTCTACTATGACCGAAAAGCAAATCCAAAAAGTGAGGTGCATCATATATGTATAATCCATAAAGGATAGTATCTGAATGGACATGTGGTAGGTCATGTTGTAGCAATACTCGCACATATATAACCACCTGACTGATGCCTTTTACTACCTTAATACGTAATTTTGAAGGTATCCATCCACCCATTTATTAAAAACCTCTGGCTAACCATCTGTTTGGGGATCGTATAGAGTGCTCAGAATGAGCTTAGTACCACTGAACGTAAATAGCTTATATCAAAAATGACTCATGAACCTTTTTTCCCTATCACTGACTATACTCCTTGATAACCCATGAAGTTTAAATACCTCCCAGAAAAAAATGCCACCTGCACTGATGTATATGTAGTGGTGATAAAAACTAAGTGGGAAAATTTAGTAATTCTATCGATCACCAAATAGATGTAATCTCCACCTTGGGATTTTGGAAAGCTTACGATGAAGTCCATCGAGATACACTCTCACTTCCTACTTAGAATGGGTAAGGGCTACAATGAACCTGCAGGATAAGAGTGCTCCTATTTACTCTACTGGCAGGTAGGGTAATTTTGTATAAATATGAGGACCTCTAACTTAAGCCATTTCCAAGTGAATCTCTCTTGTATCTCCTGGTATGTCTTAAAGTATTCAAGATGTCTGGCCATAGGTGCATCATGAAAATAAAACAATATTTATCTCCTCATCTCAAACCTCAGTATCAAAAGGATTTGCCCCTTGTAAATGATGAGATCATTTACAATTGTATATCTCTCATTATGTATTTGTTGGAATTATATGATGTGCCCAATGACTGAGAGGGGGGGGGGGGGGGAATCNGGGGGGGGGGGGGGTGAATCAGGAATCAATAAAACTTAATCCTTTTAGTCCACGATTAGATTAGCTTATTTGTTTGCATGTATATAAATTGAAAGTAAAGAATCAGATACAACACATAACACAATATTTGGTTACCCAGAAACCTTCCAAAAGAAAGTAAAACTGGGGTGGGGATGATACCCACAAGATTTAGTATTGTAGTATAAATTTAGTCTGTTAAAGCTTACAATGACCACTTCTAATGGTCTACCCTGTTAGGAGCATAAAAAGGACTATTAGGTCCACCTTGTTAAGGGATTTTGTACAATACAATGAGTAATGCAACTTTGTTAAGAGATTTAGAGAAAGGACTATTAGGTCCACCTTGTTAAAGGATTTTGTTGATCCACCTATGAGAATTAGCCAGTTGATGATTTTCTCTGTGTAACTATGATTGTTGAATAAGATCCTTTGAAATATAACTGATCAATTGATTGTGATAGATAAGTCTCTGTTGTCTTGAACACTTCTTCACTTAACTCAAACTGCCATTCACATAATCATATCATCTTCTGATTATACATTCATACTATATATATTCTTCCTTACTAAAATTGGATAAAAAACTATCTTACATATATATCTTTATCCAACAAATAACTTTGTAAGTCAGCTTGCAATAAACAAATATATATTTAACAATATATGCAAAGTCGGCTTCAAAATATCACTCGGGTCCAAAAGACTACTCGGGTGATAAACTGTCACTCGGGTGATACTGAACACTCAGGCGACATTGTCTACTGGGGTAACACTGTGTGCTCAGGTAACACTGAATGACTAAGTATTTTGACACTAATTGACAATATGTCTTGCCATAGGGTCTAAAATCTCCCCCTTTGGCATTAGTGACAAAAACACTTATCATTGAACTCTGTATCTGATATGTCAAAACTCCCCCTTATAGATTTCTCAGGTTTTGACACTTGCTCTGCTGCTCGGGTCTGACTGACTCTATTTTTGTATTTTTCAAAATTGTTATTATAACATATATTTTCTACACTATTCTCTGTACATGTTATATTTACAATGATATCTCCCTCTTTTACAATGATATTTCCCCCTTTTTTTTTACAAAAATGCCAAAAGGAATGTCATCTATAGGGTTATCCTAAAGTAGGATAGAAAATCACTATGTACCTTCAAAATTTGAGACAGAGTGTTGTCTCAATTATCCTGTAGCACCTTCAAGATGTGCAATTCAACTTGCAGTTCCGCGGATAGCTTTATCATCAACTCGGCAACTGAGAAGTTGTTTTCATGGATGAGAGTTTTAGCATGTGCTATACGTTTATGCATTCCATCCATATGTGGTAGAAGTTGGCTCTGAATGGTTGTAAGAGATTCTCTGATTCTTGCTTCTTCTCTCAACACTTCAACCTGTAAATCAGTAAATATTTTACTTTCTTGAAGTGAGTAGAATTGGTGCTCGGGTCAAGTGCTATCTGCCTTGCACTTTCCTTCAAGTTAGCATCTATCTTCACCATCTTGTTCTTGATTTCCATGGTAAAGTTGGAGGATTCACTCAACTTTACAAATAATTCTACCACATTTTTCACAGTGGCTTCTAGAGTGCCGATAAGCTATGTAAGCTGTACTTGGTCGATTGTAATATTCTTTGCAATGCTCTCTAGAACCTTGCTCTTGAATTTCTTCTCTGCCTTCTCAAGTAACTTCTCTTGACCATTCATGTCTGTGTTGAACTTGCAGACAATTTCAACAAGTTGGTCCATTATTGAGTCACTTTCATTGACTTCAATCTATAAAGCATCTACAAATATGCCTTTTACATCTTCACATTCTTTGTTCCTTTGCCTTTCCTTTCTGATTTTTTGGTGTGAGGCCCTCTTCTTCCATAGTTCTCCCAAGATATCCATTTGTTCTACAGATAGATTGGATATATCCCAATTAGGAATCACAATCTCTTTATCCAAATCTATCTCATTAGTTTTTGTTGCCTCTGATTTAAGACTCGATGAAGGAACAATTTCCTTACCCTTATCTTCCTTATCCTTAGTATCAGTATTCAATCCAATTAGGTCATTGACCTTTGTATTACCACTAGTTGGATCAATACTAACTAATGAATCAAAAGTAGAAATATCTACCTAGCCTTTCATTGACTTGGGTGTACATGTATCAGTAGTAGTAGGAGCCTCTTGCTCAGGTTTTGTCTGTTCTGATGTAGATTCTGCAACTTTGTCTTTTCTTGGAGTCACTATACTGTGTATGGGAGATTGGGGTAGTGATTCCACTACCTCAACTATAATATTATCTACGTTGGACTCTTTAATAGTCTGTACCTTAGGTAGAGGGTCATCATTTCCTTGTGTTGGAGGGTCTGTACTCGGTACTTCTTCCTTCTCTTTGCTTTCTTCAATCCCAAATATTGATTTCCACACTAATGTGGCACGCTGAGATACTTCTTCAATATTGAAATGCCCTAAATCTAGGGGTGTGATTATTCTCATATTTTCTTAAGGTCTCTTTCACTTCTTTGCCTTTCATTTTAGGCATGACCTGCTTCAATGTCTCTTCCCTTATATCCTTTTCAATTTGTACTGCATTCTTCCAGGGAATAGAGATTGCCTTAAATAAGTCTTCTATCATATAACTCTTCAACTTGGAAGGGTCATATTTCCATTTAGCCATCATCTCCACCACTGCTTGCTCAATTTGCTTCTTCTCTTCTTCTGTCCTAGAAGCATACTTCAATGATTTCAAAGAACTCATGGCTCTTCCTTCTTTAAGGTCTTTGATCTTTTGATCAAGTGTGGGTATGGGTTTTGTGAAGACCATAATATCTTCTTCATCTTCATCTTCTTCATCACTTAATATGAGATTCCTCCTAGATCTTCTCAGGGTGACAACAGGAGTAGTGCCTTTATCTTTCTTCTGTTTAGGTGTTGTCTTCATCTTCTTCTATGGAGGATTAACTTTAGTTACTTCCTTGTCAGATTCAATTTCCTCAATCTCATCTATTTTAACTATTTCTTCTTTTCTCTTAGATATTGAAGGAGAGTCCGAGGTCTTTCCACACTTCTTCTTGAATGTATCAAGTCGCTTTCTTCCTCTCTTCAATATCTTAGGAATCTCAATTTCCAGAGATATTATGCTCTTAGCTTCCTCATAGGTTCCAAAGTAGGGTGCCTTTGGATTGACAGGCTCATTCACAAGAGCCTCTATGATATCTTTAGTGTCCTCATTATTAAATTCATATGGAAAGGGTTGTACCCATGCAACCCTAGGCTTTACTGCTTGTATATACACTTTGTCACAATCAACTAGAAAACAAATTTCTTCTTTGTACTTCTCAACTAGTTGTTTGGGAATCTTATATCTACTCTGCATTTTCTGTTTGAAACTTTCAAAGTATCCATCCATGATACTATCAAAATTATCTCCCATCTCAGCTATAAAATCATTAATCTAATGAATGATTGGTCTATCCTTTTTCCATACTACTATTCCTTTGGAGGGAAAGAACTTCTCAACATAAAATAGTATGCAGATTAGAAGAGAACCAAACTTACATGAGTTGGTTTTTGATACTCGGATGCTCTCCATGTTCTTTCTCAACTGAGTGAGTTACAATTCTGCCAGGTCAAATACCGAATTTTTCTTGACAACTTTGTAGGCTAGATCAACAGCTTCGCATGCAACACTGTTGGGTCTGCTTGAGCTGTAAATCTTGTGTGCTATCACATGAATGCCAAATTTCATCTCCATGTTTGTTACTCTATTGATTATCATGCCTCTATCATCCCACTCGACAAGAGTTAACTCTGCTAGTTCATCCTTGTTTAGGGTTTTGGTAGCTTTTAGCTTGTCTAGCATAGGGAACCCGGTAATACGGTGAATTATCTGCTTGGTGATCTTCACATGATGATCCAACCATAATTGCATGTCATGAACACAACTAATAACATATCTTATCCACTTTGTCTAGAAGTCCCTCGACATATGCATGATATGTGTCAAACCCTTGGTTTTGAGGTGTTTGTGCTCGAGCTTCAGTTTTTTCGTTTGTACATAACTTCTCATATGTTTGATTCATCTCAGTGGTTGCAAGCTCATGTATGTTGTGGTGATAGAACCTATGAATTTCATTGACCAGTAACACTCTCGAAGGGATTAAGGAATGAGCTCCCATCGGGTTTATATCCTCTGCAACTTCCAGATGAAGCTTGAATTGGGGAGGATCACAAATTATATTCCTTACTAGCATTTCTGAACCTTTCTTGACCTTGCTGCTGGAACTAGATGCCATATTGCTCAAATGAAATAATCAAACTCTGCTTTCAATCATAAATTCACTCTGAATTGCTAAGGGCTCTGAATTGACTAGTAAACTAAAAGCTTTGTAAACAAAACTCTTCACAATCCTTCATATATAAGAGTTTTTCAACCGTTAGAGTATAACATTAAATGCTCTATACATAGTAGTTGGCGTGACCCGGGTGCTTCTCCAAGATTCACTTGGAAGCTCAGGTGAAACTAATTTTTCCCTTATCAACACTGCCCAACTCAGCTTGGGTGAGCTAGAGTGACTTGGGTGTAATCAACTTTCTGACTTGGGTTGAACTAAAATATGTCCTCGTGCATCAATATGTGGATATGGACTGTATTGCTTGCCTAGAACTGATGTAGGATGACTTGTTATTGCATAGTTCTAGTCATCTACTTGCTTTCTTATTTTTTAATGATGGATCCACCCATCTCACTATTTAGGGTGTCATTAGATCCTTCATTGCTTTGATATGAATTGTCTGAGGATTTCCTTACCCATTGCTTGCTCATCTGAGATCTGATTTCTGAGACTTTGGTTTTACCATTCTCAAAACCAATATTAACCTTTTCTCTGTTCATGTAGTTCTTGCTCAGATGACCGAGTTGTTTACATGCATAGCATCTCTTAGTAGGATCTCTTTTTCTGAAGTGAGTCTTCACACAATTTGCACCAATGTGTCTATATTCACCACAGTGACAACATCTGTACCAGGTGTTGTAATCCCAACCAAAAATTGCCTAGGCTAATTATTCAACAGGATTCCAATTCTTAGTTCTACACTCAGAATATTTATGACCTTGTTTGTTGCTTTTATAACATTTCCCTTCAAACTTAGGTTTCTCTCTGCATTCACTTTCTCTATGTCCATGTATGTTGCAACTGTAGTATTTACCATTAAATTTTTACCTTCTATTACTCCAACATTTATTTGGTGTATGCCTTGTCTTGCCACAGTGATTGCATTTAGGTTTGTTGTTCCTTTGATCTCCTTGTTGTGAGGATTCACCTTGTTCAATATATCCTAATCCAGTCCGTTCATGATTTCTCAGTTCTATTGCCTGGTCCATGCTAGTTTGTGAATTCACCATACTTTCATGTGTTTGATTTTTCAGTATTGAGATCATTTTGCAGTCTTTCATTTTCTATCCTTAGGTTGAAATCTTCTTGTGTTGCATTGTTGATTTGACTTACCAAATCAGCTTGTTGAAGTGATAAGTGTTGGATTTCATTTTATTTTTCCTCTAATCTTATACTCAACAGTCTTTTCTCTTCTTGTGTTGTATTTTTGTCATCTTCTGCTTTGTTCTTTAGTTCCATGACTTCACACATTCTAATTGAGTGAACTTCCTATTCTCTTTTTAAATTTCTGACTTCTTCATGTAAATTGAGATTCTTTGCAAGCAAGTCTTCAATGGCTGCATCAACTTCTTCTGTGCTCCTGTCTTTGCAAATTTCTTCAATTCTCTCTTCTATATAGTTCTTGTCGTTCAGCTATACGACTAGTTCTTTTCTTCTTTTTAGGGAAAGAGAGAGTTGCTCCTTAAGTATTATGATTTGATCAATGGCCACCTTAAGATCTATCTTTTCATTCTCAATGGATTTCTCCAGTCTGTATGTTTCCATATCCTCTGATCTTTTCTCAAGCTGTAAAACTTCTGATAAGAGAACCACTACTCTAATACCAACTGTTGGAATTATATGATGTGCCCAATGACTGAGAAGGGGGGGTGAATCAGGAATCAATAAAACTTAATCCTTTTAGTCCACAATTAGATTAGCTTATTTGTTTGCATGTATATAACTTGAAAGTAAAGAATCAGATACAACACATAACATAATATTTGGTTACCCATAAACCTTCCAAAAGAAAGTAAAACTGGGGTGGGGATGATACCCATAAGATTTAGTACTCCAGTATAATTTTAGCATGTTAAAGCTTACAATGACCACTTCTAATGGTCTGCCATGTTAGGAGCATAGAAAGGACTGTTAGGTCCACCTTGTTAAAGGATTTTGTACAATACAATGAGTAATGCAATTCTGCTAAGAGATTTAGAGAAAGGACTATTAGGTCCACCTTGTTAAAGGATTTTTCTGATCCACTTGTGAGAATGAACTAGTTGATGATCTACTCTATGCAACTGTGATTGCTGAATAAGATCCTTTGAAATATAAGTAATCACTTGAATGTGATAGATAAGTCTCTGCTATCCTGAACACTTCTTCACTTAACTCAAACTGCCATTCACATAATCATATCATCTTCTAATTATACATTCATACTATATATATTCTTCCTTACTACAATTGGATAAACAAACTATCTTACATATATATCTTTATTCAATAAATAACTTTGTAAGTCGGCTTGCAATAAAAAATATATATTTAACAATATATGCAAAGTCGGCTTCAAACTGTCACTCGGGTCCAAAAGACTACTCGGGTGATAAACTGTCACTCAGGTGATACTGAACACTCGGGCGACACTGTCTACTTGGGTAACACTGGGTACTTGGGTAACACTGAATGAATAAGTGTTTTGACACTAATTGACAATATGTCTTGCCATAGGGTCTATAGTATTGTCCCATAAATAATACTAATAGCCCATGTATCCTTAGTATACTCTGCATAAATCAAACCGCACCAATCAAGTACACTCTTTCCAATAGAGCACCAGTGGGGTCTCCTTGATAAGGCATCAACAAAAATATTATTCTTACTCTTCATATAAGCAACATCAAAATCATAAGCCTGGAGCTTACTGACCCATTTTCATTGATGATTGTTGAGATCCCACTAAGTGAGGAAATGTTTTAGGTTGTTATGATTGGTTTTCACTAAAACAATTGTTGCCCACGAGGTACTGCCTAAACTTAGCCAACACATCCATGATGGCTAACATTTTCTTATCATAGATCTTGTAACTCTACTTTTCCCCCCTCAACTTCCTACTCTTGAATGTTGTGGTGCGTTTGTCCTGCATTAGCACTGCACCAAGTCCCTCTCTTGAAGTGTCAAACTATAAGTCAAAGGTCCTAATGAAATTTAGTAATGCAAGTACTGGGAATGAGCTCATCAACTACTTGAACTGGTCAAAATACTCACGTACCTCCTTGGTCCAAATGAAAGCCCCTTTCTGCATGAAATCTGTGAGGGGTGTTGCCTATTATAAAAATACCTTCAAAAAGCATATGTTGAAACCACATAACCCAAAAAATCCCTCAACCTATGTGAGATTCTTAGGTGGGGGCTAATCAATAATAGCCTAGATTTTCTCTGGATCAACTTTAACTCCTTCTGCACTGATAATATGCCCTAGGTAGAGTAGCTATGCCATCCCAAACTCACACTTGGACTCCTTTGCATATAAGGAATCCCTCTCTAAAGTGTCTAACACATCATCCAAGTATCTCAAGTGCTCCCCCAAAGACCGACTAAATACCAATATGTCATCAAAGAAGATCAACACAAACCTCCGCAACCAATGCTAAAACACCTTGTTCATACATGACTTAAATGTGGTTGATGCATTGGTTAGGCCGAATGGCATAATCATGAACTTGAAATGTCCATAGTGACATCTAAATGTTGTCTTCTCCACATACTCCTCTCTCATTTTTATATGATGGTAACCATACCTCAAGTCAATCTTAGAGAAGTAACATGCCTCACGTAACTCATCAATCAACTCATATACATAGGGTATGGGATATTGTCTTCTTATTCAGGCCTGATAGTCTATGCACACACAAAGAGTCTCATCTTTCTTCTTAACTAATACAATTGTGGATGCAAATAGGCTCTTGGTCTAATATGTCTCGTGCCAAGCAATTCATTTTTTGTCTTCTCTATCTCATCCTTTAGCTTCTTGGGGTGCCTGTATGGGCTTATGATGATGATTTTTGCACCCTCCTCTAACTCAATGATGTGCACAATACGCCTATCTGGTGATCTAGCTAGTGTAATGTCACTAAACACCTTATTATTGTTAGCCAATATCTCCTGAATCTATGAAGGATAATCTGGCTTATGCTACTTAACTGTGATAAGCATCAACAAACACTCCATTTCTCACTCTACTTGCTCATGTCTAATCAGCCTCTACATCCTTCTCAAGGACACTATGTGAATGCTCCCATCTTTCATACCTCTCAAAATATGCTTCCTCCTATCTACCTCAAACCTTATCTCCATAGTGCAAACATTAAGGTAGAAATCCTCAATCCTATGAACCTATGCCATCCCTAGTATGACATCCATCTCACCCAATCTAACAATGTAGTAATCTTCTCAAAACTCATAATCATTCAACCTAAAGGGGAGGTTGAGAATCCTCATAGTATAAGTGAGAATAAATCCATCTATCTCTCTCACTCTGAATCCCAAAAACTCTTCTGTTTGAATTCCATGCCTAGCCACAAGTCCCTCATCAATGAAATTATGTGTAGCATGTGTGTCAAGTAAGGTTATCACTCGCTACCCGGCTAAGACACCTCTCATCATGAATGATCCCTCTTTCTGAATGCTAGAAAGATATGTTGTAGGTTTCTCATCTTCCTGCTCCTTAATTGACCCGTCTAATGCACTCTCTCCCTCACTGTCACACTACTCAGTCTGCTAATCTAAAATTTCAGAACTAGTATCATCTACTGAGATATACTCCATCTTTTTTTGTCTTCCCCTTAGAAGTGCACTTATTCTTAGGGTGCCATGGTTATTTGCATTTAAAGCACAAATTCCTGAATCTCAAGTTATCTAGGGACTCATCATTGGGCTTCTAAAATGGTTTCTTTTATTGTTCTGAGGTTTCATAAAATAGATTCTTGTCTTTATTACTTAGGAAGTGCTTGGAAGAATACATGTTCCTTGAATCAACATGCTCCATAATCCTATATTTCTTCATGGAAAGTTGTAATGTGGGTGGGTCAAATTCTCTAACCCAATTATGCAATAGATCTAAGAGCCCCTCAACAAAAAGAATTGTCAACCTCCTCTTAGAGATATCTATCACCATCACTGATAACCTCTGGAAGTCATATATGTATACCTCTAATGAACCATGTTGCTTGAGTTGTGAAAGCTCCTTGAAATACATCTATGGCTCCTTATGATCAAAGCGCTTGATGAGTCTATTAGTGAACTCATCATAGGAGGTAATGCAGTGGTGTCCCAAAGTGATCAAGCCATGGTACCACCACTCATGTGTCATACCATCTAAGTGTAAAGTGGTGAACCCAATCGCCTCTTCCTCTGACATAGACTTCAAGGATAGGTAATTATCTAACTTTTTCACCCAGGGATAAGCTGGACATTTATCACCCCATCAAAATGTGGCAAGGTCAACTTGCCCACAGTCTACTGGAAATCCTTATAACCCTATGGATCCCTATAATCTACTACGCATGTTGAACCTGATTTAAGTCTCTTATGTCCAATGAACTAATCAAGAGTCAATAACTCTCTGACCTCAGGTGGTAGGGTCATATACTCTATGTAATGATGTTGAATCTCCTATGCCACTTAAATCTATAACTTAGGCCTATGCCCCTGTGAAATAGGGGACTCCCCCCGAGGAGCAAGAACCAATTATAGAGGCCTCAAAAATGAACTAGAAGTTGAAGTATGCTCACCTTGTGGCCTATTGGTCTCACCTATATAAGTATTATGTTGAGGTTTCTCCTCTCATGACTGGTTATAATTAGGCATTTGTCCCAATAATTGAGACATCATATCCATCATAGTGTCAATTTTTCTCTCCATCCTGGCATTGGTGCTAAGGGACCTAGATTTTTTCTTCTCTTTCTTAGCCACAGTGTTTGTTAAGGTATCACTGAATCTTAAATCTGACTTGTGAATTCCTCCCCTGGTATAAGTTAGAAATTATTGACCACTCATCCAAAAAATGTATGTTATTCATAGGATGTCAGGAATTGTCTGAGCTTTGATACCACTATAGTGATGCACCCCCAGATTGGACTTTGTGCTAAATCTGATTGTGTTTGCAAAATGCTGATTTTTTTGTTTTTTGCTATGTTTTCATTTTTGTTTTTGTTTTTGTGTTGTTTTTTGCAAAAAAAAAAAAAATTAGAATTTTGAGAGCTAATGATGTATAAACTACAAACACTGAAAATGCTAACACAATAACTAAATTCAACTAATTAAAATCAAATACCAATCAAACTTAATTTAAATTTTTAGATTGTTGTTATTATCATACTAGGAACAACTAGGTTACAATGCAATAAAATAATGAATTTTCCATCCAATCTTTGATTCCTCCAACTCCAAATGGTGATGTTAACACTAAAACCTCCAAGCACACTAAAATTTTCTGCTAATTACCCTAATTGTATCATCTTAAAATGGAAGCACTTCCATTTTGATAGGTTTAGCACCCTCATTTAGTATGTTTGCATATTAGATTTGCATTTAGGATACATTTGTGCTTGATTATACATGTTTAGGTGAAATTAGGGTTAGGATCTTGTGGATCCTCCTACTTTTCCTCTTCATGGCTCTTTTCTCTAGGTAGGACCTATGTATTGTTCCTCCTGGGCCTCTTCCTACTCTCTCTCTAGGCCTCTGGGCATTCTTAACATTCCCTCACCTTCCTAGGTCCCCAGCTAACTTGGGAACCCCTCAGAAACTTTCTGGTGACCTACCTGCAACCTCAGGTTAGGGTTGAGGTCGACCCTGACCTAGGTCAGGGTCGAGGTCAACCTTAACCTAGGTCAGGGTCAAAGTTGACCTTGACCTAGGTCAAGGGCGAGGTCGACATAGACCTCTGTCAGGTGTTGGTCCCCGCTTTCAAATATGGAGCTTATCAGGGTCTGAAACTAAAAATAGGTCCCCGAGTTCGGATGCGGAAGTGTTTTCTTTGATATTTAATTTAATATGTTCCCTCCTTGGTTGGTGATTGTGATTGGACCATGATTCAAGGTAAAATTTGAATTGAGATCCCTTGCATTGCCCTAGGAGACCTATGTTGAGATCTCTATATATACACTCTCTTTTGCCTTCATTTGATCATGAAACGAAATTGGGAGATGACATGATGAAATGATGATGAAAACAAGCAAGAGGATGATATAGAAGGACAAGATAGGAGAACATATCACATTTTCAATCAAGCATTTTGAGGACAAGCTATTGTGGATCTTCATTGAAGCAAGAAGGCACTCTCTTGGGATCTACTATTCTCAAACATTCAAGCATTCAAAGGACATTATCATGGGGTAGCAATTATGGATTGTGAGTTGATGGGAATACTTTAGCCTTGGGGGCTTGGTATGATTTCTTTGTCATATTCAAATCTATGCATTTCTTTCTCATTTCTATGTTATGTTAGGATTGTT
>MU224186.1:5471391-5488272 GCA_018584345.1 Thuja plicata | reverse complement strand
AAAAAAAAAAAATCTCTTCGGACCTCATGTACCTAAAAAATAGAGCTGTAGCCCCCTCCATGAGACCCCGGCCTTACCTGCTTAAATTTACAAATCTAAAATGTCGAAGCTCCTATTTTCCTAAAAACTATTTTATATAATCCTATTGCACAAAACTAAAAATGTCATGGTTCTCCTTCTCCACAAAAAATGAGCTTAAGCCCCCCTCATAGGACCCTGCCTAAGCTTGAGCCTTAGCAATAGTTATGTCAATTAAGTGCTAACAAAGAGCATTTATCTTCTTCTTAATTTTAGTGAACCATTTTGTATCATATATTTGTTGAATCTAACACCCACAATAATTTACATGCACAAACAAGAGATGCATTCAATAAATCACGTGCATAAACAAGAGACACATTAATTTGTTGATTGACATTTTGGTTGGAAGTGAAGAGATAGAGATAATTGCAATTGTCAAAAGATATGATTAGATCATAATACCACTTAAATCTAGGTCTAATTACCATTTTTTTTCACTTTGTTTCAAGTGGTTTCTATAATTTGATATTTTACACTAATCAAGTTCTTTTAATCTCTTTTTCCATAACATCATTTCTTACTTTCCAGTTTTGTCCTTCTCATTTATGCTCAATTGCACCTATGAAATTGTATTTTTTTTATATTGTGAATAAAACATAAATATAAAAATATTTATGACCAACAATTAATTGTTAATTTTAGGAGAATGTTAATATTTTAATTTTGGGAGAATAAAATAAAATTAGATGACCAATCAAATTATTTAAATTCTTTGTTTGTTTCCACTACTACAATAAATTTATTATGAAAAGTAAAATATCTCATTTAATTAAACATGTTCTCTTTTAAATTTAAAATAAAAATAAAATTATATAGAAAAAAAAACTTAATAATTATATAAATAAATACAAAAATAGAATTAGAATAGGATTACTTAAATTGCTAACTCCAATAAATTTATAAGTCAATTGGAGTGAATGTTATTTTGAAGTATTAGTTTGAAGACAAGGAGTGTAACTATTTATTTTGTTTTTTTCTATTGCTTACATCTTTGAGTAGCATTCAAATAAGAATGGTGGTGATGATTGTGGTGAGTTGAGAGATATAAATTTGGATATAGTAGTGAATATCATCAACATTCTCTCTATATCATTAATATGTATTATGGCTCTTTCTAATTTCAATGTTTATGATTTGTGTATGCTTAGAGCTCATGCCATTTTAATTAGAATTTATGTACAATTTCATCTTCTAATAGGTGGAGTGAAGATAAGTAGTTTATATTATTGATGTCCATGACACATCTACATAATTATTAATCTTGATGACCACACATAACGACAAACCAACCAATATATAAATAATATAGCCATACCTCCAAAGTCAATTGCCTCCCATTAGCAATTTCTCTGGTCATCGCCTTCATCCTAATAGTTTTCTCGGGCGGTCTTCCCAGCTTAGATTTCATTACAACATCAACTTGTTTACCCCCTCTAGTTTTCCTCTTCAATATTTCCCATTCCCCTTTGTCTGTCTGAGGAGAGGTTGGAGTAGACTTATAGCATAGGGAAAGGATGATAGTCTTAGTGACCTCCATAGAAATTTCATTGGTTGTGGAGGTGAGCGGTAAGGATAGGCCAACGTTATTGTTCTTGCTAGGAGTAGAGAAGGAGAGATCTCCCCATCTACTTGTTGTGATGTTACACAGAGTGTTTCTCCCTGGAACTAAAGAGACAACTACCCCCATGGAATCCCCATTAGAAACTAAAGAGGGAATTCTCAGTTCCACCATCGGGCTTCCCACCTTCCCTTTCATTATATTAGTGCAATCCATGTTTTTATGAATCTCACCTTCTTCCAAGGACGTCACCTCCGCGACCATTCAAGGGGAAGGTTTTTCTTTAGGCTACAGGGTCTTCATAATATTCAAGATACCTTAAGTGAAGGGGTATTCCCATGTCTCTGGATTGGTCTGCCTGTTGTCAACCCCCTGAGAGTCTGCCTCCTTCAAAAGAGAAACATCCACATCACCAATGCTAGTTACAACTTTAGGGGAGGATGTTGCACCTTGAATACTATTTCCAATACCCAAGGTGGAAACTTTATCTTTTTTTCTTGGGGTCTTTAGGTTTTGGGGCTTCGCAATCAGAGAATGCCCGTGTTTGGCAAATTTCTAGTAGAATAAGGAGGCTTTCTCATAAACAATATCCTGGGTCCAATTTCCCCACTTAGACTTAAGGGAGATGAAGTTGACGAGGGACTTATTGACAACAACATTCACATGGAACTATGCAAAGACTAACCTGGATCTTTGGAGTGTGACATTATTAGCTGCAACATAGTAGCCAAAGGAGTTGTCAATCCATCTGAACACTTTGTCATCCCAAAAATCCAATGGCATCCCAAGAAAGAAAACCTACACTAGGGCCATCTGGTTGAGTTTGACACTGGGGTAAAAACCTAGCTTCCATTTAGAGAGGGCGAGGTTGTACTTCCCGTAGCTCCATGAATCAGAGATGATAAAAATGAAGTCCTCCTCTGCAATGAACTTGAATAGGAATAGGCCCCCTGGAATGTTAGAGATAGTAACACTCCCTTTAAGTTTCCACCTTGAACTTACCCAACATCTCACCATATCAATTGTGGGTCTACAAGCTAAGAACCTCTTGACCAAATACAAATGTAGAGACGAGGCAATACTATCCATGGTCATACCTAGGAGGCTGATTTTTGGGCCATTTTCACCATGTGACACATTAGGTTGTATGAATTCCTCCAAGCCAGTGGGTTGACCCACTAGAGCATTTTTCCATGCCTCACTTCGCAATTTTGGGTCAATTTTCCTCGTTACTTCCCCAGTTTTACCATCCTTGGGATTTACATTAGCATGTGTTTCCACTTCCCCAGTGCTTCCACCCTGAGAATTCCTAGAGGGAATTTACACCTGACCTGTAGTAGTGTCATCAATACTAGAAGCCAAATTTTTAAAACCCCCACTGATATTTCCAACATTGAGCCCCCAACTTGTGTCTTGGGAACCTAAAACCAAAGCCATATCTGGGAAAGTAGTGACCCCAGTAAAGGTGGAGGGTCTAGATCACATAGGGCTGGGCGCTCCCCTACAACACCCGCCATGATCAAGAAATTTGAAATTTTTTGGGCGAGGAAAGTTGCAGAGCGTCCCTTTCTACAATTGTTAAATTTTCATATGTTTCTCCTTCTACACTCCTCAATTACAAAATATTCACAAATTTAAATAAAAAAACCAATATACATCTAGCTTATAATAACTTACAAATATTTTTCTATCTGTGTAACCCTTGCACCTCCTCTAAGTGCAAGTGCTAGTAATATATTTGATCAACAATACATTCTAATTCTACATAAACGTTGCACCTCATATAGACTCTACCTGTCCTTTCCCTAAATATGCAAAATGTACTTGTAGTGTGAGTGTAATGCATTTCATAATTTTGTCTACAAAATCTTCAACACGATCTTCTCTCCAATAAATCCAAACTTATATTTGTAAGTTCATGCAGGTTGTATTCAAATCTTTGAAGCTCAAGGAGGAAGGACCAAAATTCCCACGTGTGAGTGGAAAACAAAATGTTGAGCCCTTTGGATTTCTTTATTTTTTCTTGTGGTATTCAAAGCTTTGTTTTTAAACTTTCTGTAAGCCTCATTTATTTCTCCTAGTCTTTAGCGCTCTTCCATAAATTTTACCCATTGCAATTACTAGAATTTTATATTGTTCATCTCAATGATATAGATTTTCATAATTCATAGTATTAAAATAATTTATCATGTTTAAAATCCCAACTATTATGATTTCATTTATTTATTGAGAAATCTTAGTAGGATTTATGGCAAGTTTTAAGTTTTCAGTCTTGTTATCTGCAAGAAAAAGGTCACCTGATAGAGAGAAAAAAAAACTCTGAAGCTTCATTGGAATATTATTATAGAAATAAAGAAGGTATGCATTTCCAATTTCACATGCCCAAGTTTTATAGCTCTATATTTTTAAATTTCTCTAATTTATTCTAATTCAATTTTGTTGTGCATGTAGCTCGCAGCTAGCAAGTACAAGATGAAGGAGAAGCTCAAGCAATGGAAGAAATGGATGTCGGAGAAGGGTCAGGATCACTCCCTATGGAAGCTCAAGCAATGGAAGTTGGATAAGGGCCAGGACCACTTGCTTTAATTGGTATGGATGAACATTTAAATCTAGCTCAAACTATAAAGAAAAACATTAATTATAGAAACCTAGATCATTTACTTACAATGGATGTGGAGAAATTGAGATCACCTGTTGATGTTCAACCCTTAAGTCTCTCTAAAAAGAGTTCAATGAATAAGATAGAAAGGGAAATAATGGCTAAATTTTATAATCTTGAAACACTTGAACAAGCCTAATTTCTTTCAATTGTACTTATACAAAAAAATTTGCAAGAGCAATTAAAATTGTTTGGTGTAGACACAATATCAAAAAAGAGAAAAAATTCTAACATGCAAAGTGATATTATTAAAAATTTTAGGAAATGTTTGAGCTTTGTAGGGAAGAAATCTCAATCTAAAGATAAGGCCATTGAAAGAAGGATGATGTTGACATCTATTGTAGGTAACAATGTCCCCCAAAATAGACAAATATCTTCAGTTTCATCTCAAATTGGTTTTAGTAGGAAAATAATATCAAGATATGTTAAGAGGAGAATGATTTTGGATGATGAAATTGGTCAAAATAAATTGCATAAAAGGAACATGTGAAACATGTGTTAATTTGACTCTTTTCCCTTTGAAATATGTGTGCACCAACATCAGGTGCCTAACCCTCACTTGCATCCTGACCCGTAGGTGCATCCCTATCGTGTGTGGCCATCTAGGGGTAACATGTGTTAAGTGTTAACAATTAAGTAAAAGTACATTACAAGTGCATATAAAATGGAAACTTATAACTGAATCTAAAATTATACTTCTACAATACTAAATGATGGATATTAGAGAGAGACAGATGTGTCTAATAAAGTACAAATTTTGAAACAAGTTCTAACTATACATAATTTATTTAAACATATCATAAATTAATTCAAACATCATTAAAAAATATCTAAAAAATATAAAAGGTTATATTAAGGAATCTTATGGAATCTTAAGGGGTCATATGTCATAAGGGGTCATATGTTGTAATATAGTGTCTTAAGGGGTCATATGTTGTAACGGTTCAACTTAAGGGGTCATATGTCATAATAGGACTTGTTATGTCATGATAGGACCTATTATGTCATAATAGGTCGTACTAAGGGTTCTTATGGAATATTAAGGAATCTTATGTCACAAAATGTCTTAATAAGGGGTCCTCAGTGTCTTAAGGAGCCGTAGGTGTCTTAAGGGGTCATCTATTATAATAGGTCATCTTAAGGGGTCATATTGTTGAAGACAATTATCCAATTGTGGATTGTCATTGATGCTACACATGTATTTACTCTTATATAGTGATGTTACACAAATGTCTACATTCAGACCGAGCACAGTTGGTGAACATAATGAGTTATTTAGTGTTGACCGAGTTTAGTCAGGCATTGAAGGAAGTTCAGTGTTGACCGAGCCACTTGGGCATCTCAGTCTTGGTCGGGCATTCAGTGGCAGCCGACTAACAATGATTTATATTCTATAATTAATTGGTTATATGAGGCCGACTGAATTGTGATTTATTATTAGAATTTTATTCAAGCTGACTTGACAGGGCTTACCATATAAATGAAAGGTCAAGTTTGGATTGAATGTGTGTAAGGTGATAGCAAGAAGAGAAAGTAGAAGTGTGGAATTCTGTGATATGAAGAGTGAAGGCAAAATCAGATAGGATTATGATTGAGTATAGATCACTCGGAGCTGTAATAGAACATCTTATCAGCAAGGATCTAGTTATAATCAGAATAGATATATGAATCAACAAAGATGGTTTCTTACACATACAAGTCAATTCATTGTTACTTTCTAACAATTTTAACAGTGATCTAAAATCTCTTAACAGAGTATACTTAACAGTCTTTTTGTAAATCCTCTCACAAGGTAGCATTTCTATGTTGAAGAGTTGAAGACCTCTAACAAGGCCACTCCTCACAGGGTGATTAAATCCTTTAACAAGGTCACACCTAACAGTGTGTTATTGTAACCTTTAACAGGGTTTGCTCCTAACATGGCTCACTTTAGAAGAGTGAAAAATAGTAACTAGTTACATTAGTGGTTTTTCCCATATTGGGTTTCCACGTTAAATATTGGTGTCACCTGTGTATATGTTATTTGTTTCATGCTTTATTTTTCTGCACTTAAATCTCTAAAGTATAATTGCATTGGATATTATAAAGATTACTTTAACACCCGAGTTATAGAAGAATATCTTAATTAACTGAGTAAAAGTGTTAAAGTATTTAAGAAATCTAAGGGACAAAGGATTTGTATTGGAGTAACTGATTCACCCCTCTCCTCTCAGTTACTTATCTCATTTCCAACAATTGGTAGCAGAGCTTCAAGTGCTTTTAGAGAAGGTTTCAAGGCCTAAGCTAAAGATCAGAGATGTCTTACAGAAGGGAGATCCCTAAGCTAAAAAAAGACAATTTCCTAGCATGGCAGGAGCTGATGAAGCTACATCTATCTACTATCGGTGATGCTGGTCTGTATTTTTTGGAGAGCAAATATGTGGAACCAACAGGGACTATGAACGTGGAATAGATGATAGAATAGAAGCATCACAACATAATGATGATTGACATAGCTTCTTCACTCAGCTACTTGAAATTTGATGAAGTCAAGGACTGCCCTATAGCTTATGATATGTGGAAGAAATTAAGGACATTCATGGAGGAGATGCAAATGTAAGAAGAGCCAAAGAATAAAGTCTAAGAGGACAATTTGACCAGATGAAAATTAAAGAAGGAGAAGACATTACATGATATAGTGACATAATCAAGAAGATTGTGAGTGCCATCAGAGCTACAAGAGGAATAATTGAAGATACAATAGTGGTCAGCAAGGTACTAAGAACTTTACTTCCTATCTATGCTATTAGAGTTTCAGCTATTCAATAGATGAGGTGAAATAAAGATATAAATCAATATACATTAGTGGGAAGGCTTACAACTTTTGAGCTGGACAACTTTGACAATTACTCTCCTAGCTCTAGAAATATTGAGTCTGCATTTAAAGCGAAATTGAACCTTGGTAAGAAGGATAGATACTCAAAAGGGAAAAAGATTGAAAGTGACAGTGATGATGAATCTGATGATGAATATCTTGACACCATTGAAGCACTACTTGCAAGAAGAGTTGCAAAAGGAAAATATAGAGGAAATATACCATCGATTTGTTTCTCATGCAATGAGGTTGGTCACATTGTTGCAAAGTGTCTGAACAAAGAAGACAAAGATGAGAAAAAGTTCAACAAATTCAAGGGCAAGAAAGATTTCAAGAACTACAAAAGCTACAAGGATAAAGGTAATAAGTCTTATTATATTGCTAAATATTCTGAAAGCGATGATGAAGAAGAAATGGTTTATATTGTTATTAATGATGAGTCAGACAAAGAAGATGAAAAGACAACACTTTTCACACACATCAATAAAAATGACACATGGATAATTGATAGTGGTTGTTCTCATCACATGGCTGGTGATAAGACAAAGTTTGAACATCTTGAATACTATGATGGTGGGAGTGTCAATTTTGGGAATGATGAACCTTGTCCAGTAAGAGGAAATGTTGCATTGTTATGATAGAAGGAATCAAATGTGATAATGCTTATTGGGTTGAAGGTTCGAGGAGAAATCTACTGAGTGTAGCATAGCTGAACAACATTGGCTTCAAGGTGGAATTCATGAATGGTAAGGCAAAGCTCTTGGATGGTAAAGGGAACCTAGTTGGAACTGACAGACAAACAAAAGGTAATCTATTCTATCTTGATCTCATTGAAGGTTCATGCTTTATCTCACAAGTAGAAGAAATCTGGTTATGGCATAAAAGGTTGTGTCATGTAAAGTTTGATAATCTGGTAAACATAAGCAAGAACAAGAGAGTCAGAGGTATTCCTATTTTAAAGAAACCTGAGTTGCAAACTGTGCAAGCCGAGCTACTGGCAGAGGGAACCGAGTCACAGACGGAGGAACCTGAGTCATAGATAGAGGGATTCGAGTCATAGATAGTGGAACCCGAGCATCAGATAGAGGAATAGGAAAGAATGTTTGAGAATGACAAACCTAGTGGATCAAGTCCAGAACCAAGAACAAAAGATCCAGTACTTTCAAGATATGTTAAAAGGAATCATGCACTTGAGCAGATAATTGGAGATCAGACAGAAGGTGCAATGACAAGGAAGAAACTCAAAGGTACATGCTTACTAAGTGAATTTGAACCTAAAACTGTTAAAGATGCATTGAATGATGAAAGTTGGATAGAAGCAATGAATGAAGAAATTGAGCAGATTGAGAAGAACAAGACTTGGACTCTTGTGCCTAGGCCAAAGGACAAGAATGTGATTGGAACCAAGTGAGTTTTTAGAAATAAGATGAATGAAAATGGTAAAGTTTCTAGAAATAAGGCCAGCCTAGTTTGTAAAGGATATGCTCAAGAAGAGGGTATTGACTATGGAGAAAATTTTGCTCTTTTTGCAAGATTTTCAGCTAATCCCAGAGATAATCACCTAATAGCAATCAAAGGAATTCTGAGATATCTGAAGGGTACTGAAGACTATGGTTTATGGTATAAGAAAGGTGGAAACTTTGTTTTTAAGGCATTCATTGATGCTGATTGGGCTGGAAGTATAGATGACAGGAAAAGCACCAGTGGTGGAGCTTTCTTTCTTGGAACGAGGTTAGTATCATGGACTAGAAAGAAACAAAATTGTATCTCTCAGTCTACAGCAGAGGCAAAATATGTTGCTGCAACACTAAACTGTTCAAACATCATATGGATCAAGCAATTGTTATCAGGAATGAATGAAGAACTTCAAGAGTCAGTTATTATCTACTGTGAAAACACCAGTGTCATTGACATTTAAAAGAATCCTATGATGCACACCAAAACAAAACATATAGCAATAAAGTATCATTTTTTGAGGGATTTGGTACAGAATAAAGAAGTAAGGTTGGAATATATGTATACCAAAGAACAAGTTGCAGACATATTTGCCAAAACTTTACCTAAGGATGCATTCTTGTATCTTAGAGGAAAGCTAGGGGTGCTTCCCCTAACTGAAGCTCACTAAAATATAGTTTAGTGATGCATCAACCCGAGCGATAGTGAAGATCTATCAGTTGATGCAGGTACATTAGAGCACATTGCAGATGAATTTTTACATTTAGGTACATTACAATTACAAAGTGAAATAGTACTAACTATTGATATTTGTGGAGATGGTGTCTTTGGCATCTGTTGTCAAAGAGGGAGAGTTTTATATAATATAGTAACAGGGAGATTTTGATTTCAGAGGGAGTTTTTGGATGAGAATTAGAATGAAGCTAAAGACATTAATACAATTTTCTGTTCCTCTACAATTCTTTGTATTATGACATGTGTTGCCATCAATGCCAAAGAGGGAGATTGTTGAAGACAATTATTCAATTGTGTATTATCATTGATGCTACACATGTATTTACACTTATATAGCGATGTTACACAAATGTCTACGTTCAGATTGAGCACAGTTGGTGAACAAAATGATTTATTTAGTGTTGACTGAGTTCAGTCGGGCATTGAAGGAAGTTTAGTGTTGACTGAGTCACTCAGGTATTTCAGTGGCAGCCGACTAACAATGATTTATATTCTATAATTAATTGGTTATATGAGGCCGACTTAATTTTGATTTATTATTAGAAGTTTATTCAAGCCGACTTGACAGGGCTTACCATATAAATGAAAGGTCAAGTTTGGATTGAATGTGTGTAAGGTGATAGCAAGAAAAGAAAGCAGAAATGTGGAATTATGTGATATGAAGAGTGAAGGCGAAATCAGACAGGATTTTGATTGAGTACAGATCACTCAGAGATGCAATAGAACATCTGATCAACAAGGATCCAGTTATAATCAGAACATAGATCTAAATCAGCAAAGAAAGTTGCTTACACATATAGGTCAATTCATTGTTACTTTCTAACAATTGTAATAGTGATCTAAAATCTCTTAACAAAGTAGACTTAACAATCTTTTTGTAAATCCTCTCACAAGGTAGCATTTCTATGTTGAAGTGTTGAAGACCTTTAACAAGGCCCCTCCTCATAGGGTGATTAAATCCTTTAACAAGGTCACACCTAACATTAGAGAGAAGGAAATATTATCCATGACCGTATCTGGGAGGTTTATTTTTGGGCCATTTTCACCATGTGACACATTAGGTTGTATGAATTCCTCCAAGCCAGTGGGTTGACCCACCAGAGCATTTTTCCATGCCCCACTCTGCAGTTTTGTGTCAGTTTTCCCCATTACTTCCCTAGTTTTACCATCCTTGGGATTGACATTAGCATGTGCTGCCACTTCCCTCATGCTTCCTCCCTGAGTAGTCCTAGAGGGAATACGCACTTGACCTATAGTAGTTTCGTCAATACTAGAAGCCAAATTTTTTAAACCCCCACCGAGATTGCTAGCATCGACTCCCCAACCTGCATCTGGGGATCCTAAAACCAAAGTCAGATCCGGGAAACACAACCACCCCAGTAAAGGTGGAGGGTACGAATCATACAATGTTGGGCCCTCCCCAACAACACCCACCATGGCCAAGAAATTTGAAATTTTTTGGGCGGGGAAAATTGCAGAGCATCTCTTTCTGCAGTTGTTAAATTTTCATATATTTCTCCTTCCACGCCCCTAAATTACAAAATATTCACAAATTTACACATGAAAACCAATATACATCTAGCTTATAATAACTTACAATTATTTTCCTATCAGTGTAACCCTTGCATCTCCTCTAAGTGCTAGTGCTAGTTATATATATGATAAATAATACATTCTAATTCTACATAAATGTTGCACCTCATACAACCTCTACTCGTCCTTGCCCTAAATATGAATAATGCACTTACAGTTTGAGTGTAAATGCATTTCAGACTTTTGTCTACAAAATATTCAACATGGTCTTCTCTCCTATAACTCCAAACTTATATTTGTAAGTTCATGCATATTGTATTCAAATCTTTGAAGCTTGAGAAGGAAGGACCAAAATTCACACCTGTGAGTGGGAAACAAAATGCCGAGCCCATTTGGATTCATTAGTTTTTCTTGTGGCCAAAGCTCTGTTTTTAAAATTTATGTAAGCCTCATTTATTTCTATTGGTCTTTAGCGCTCTACCATAAATTTTGCCCATTTCATTTGCTAGTATTTTAGATTGTTCATCTTAGTGATTTAATTTTGCATAATTCATAGTATTAAAATAATTTATTGCATTTAAAGTCCCAACTATTATGATTTCATTTATTTATTGAGAAATCTTAGTAGGATTTATGGTGATTTTTAAGTTTTGAGTCTTGTGTACAATGGCACACTACCAAAAATATTGTAAACTAGAAAGGTTTACCAAAGTTCAATTTAATTTATATTTATGACTACATTTTTAAAATTGAAAAAATATATCTTAAATTATACAATAAAAATTTATCCCAAAGTTCTAAAATCTTATTAGCTTGGACTTTATATCAAAGTTATACATTGTAAATCAAAAGTATAAATTACACATTAACTCCAAGCCTCGAATGACAATATCTATAGGATGGGAGACGTCTGTCTAGCCATCAAAAACCATAATCTTAACAAGGAGGGACTTAGTCATGTCTGGATAGACAATGTCAGGGTGCACTATTGACTAAAATTTTTAATTAATTAAAAATTAAAAATAGTTGCATTATCATTTTTAACACTTATTTTCAATGGTGCATCTTATCCCTGCATAGACATTTCCGCCCAAAAATAGTCTATAACTTGACTTATACTAAAAATACAAACTAAAAATAAAAGCTATAAAATATAAATAAAATCTAAGACTATAACCATAACAAATTGGATGTTAGGTGATACTAAGGCCTAGCTAAATTTGTGAGAGCTTCTTGAGGTAAGGATGAGGTCACAATGTTCAATCTCTTCCCAATCCATGTGGTATCGATGGGTGTGCACTGCAGTTTATAGGGACTATTAGCTCTAGATATTTTAACAATGTGAGGATCATGATGCTCATCTTGTTAAGTCAAATGAACATAGTATACCACCTCAATTGACATGTTATTTGGAACTAGAGGAAAGAAAAGCCATGAACTTGATTATGAAAGGCATGAAGCAACGTATAAAGACTTTTTTATTTCAAAATAATAGATAAGCTTCTAATTATGGTATATTAATGATGATATAGAAAGACTCGTAATATATGTTGTCCAATATAAAATATAATTTAATAAAAAAATATTGGTACAATCTTTATAGCTAAAGTCACGCTCCTCAATTACAATTGGTGTCTCTTTTGTGCAGTTTATAAACTGGATATTGCATATTAGAACAAGAGTCTTGCATTGTTGCCCAACTTATTACTCTCATGAATGGTGTCAAAACTTCTTGAGGATCTTTAAAGAGAGTGGTTGTGGTTGCATTAACAAATATATTGATTTTTTGTATGTTTTCCTTATTTTAAAAGTCTTGGAAATTTGTTTATTATTATTTGTGTAAACAACGAGATAGCTACTGTGGTAAGCAAGCTCAAAATTGCATGTGACTAACAAAATAGGTGATAAGACTAAGACTTTCATGCATCAAGGTATAGTTTACCAAAATAGTTTCTGAAATATATTGCAATATAATAGAAGAAAGGTTTTAAGTGGTACTATTGTTTATGAAAATACTTAATTCTTATACAAACAACCTTGTTGCATTAGTCAGTGGTGTATGTTACTTACCAGGTATTATCTAATCTGAATATCTATAGATTATATCTTTGTTAATAGAGAACTGAGATGTTATCTCAAATCAATTTCCTTTTAAAATTTGGGTAGAATAATTGAGATGCTATATATGCCCGTCATAGACTTCATTTTGAACACTTTACAAAGTAAATTAACCATTTTGTTGGAAAACTACCAATCTACCAATGTTGAATCCTTTCAATACCAACTTGATCCATTTGAGTGAGATAATGCTCACTATATCTAGTCTTAAACCTTAACAATAAAATAAATGATCTATCTCCACATACTACTTGTGATATACAATAGATTTAAAGCTTGAAGATAAAAATTGGTATTCTTTTTATGATAAATAAAAGAGAAAGAAAAACAACTAAAAAAATGAAACTAAAATAAAATTAAAATTACTTTCTTCAATTTAAACTTCCTTAATCTCAAATTAGACACCAAGACAAAATAAGTTTACAAAACTAAAATAAATACAAAACATGAAAAATATATGATATATACACTATTTTTTCTCTGACTTCAAGTGAGTAAGAAGAAATTCTCAAAAATAGCCCACCACCTTTCTTATATGCTTTAACTACCTTAGTATTTGAAAAAATAAAATACATATATATTGGAGAGGAAGGGAAGGGAAAGAGACAAGGATCCTAACTAGTGGAAAAATCAGATTTTAAAGTCTGAAACTGGTGGCTGGGAATTTATGCAGCAAGGGTGGCAGTCGGTTATAAACTATAAATGTGGGACTAAATTAACGTGAAATACAAAAGATACAATATTTACACATCAATTAATATAGCCTTCATAAATCTCATTTCCTTATGTTATATTTGTCATGAGGAAGGTAGAGGAAAAGAAGCAGTGCATGTAAAGGAGATTGTAGTTGAATATCTTGTTCACTGTCTCCTTCAAACTCATCTTCTTCTCACCTCACTTGCTAGGGTTTATCTCTAGTTGTTTTTTTATTCTTCTCTGTGTTATTCAGATGTTAAGAGGGTCTGTGTAGCTTTTCTTCGGTGGGTGAGGGGTTTTAAGGGGGAGTGAGGGGAAACTTCTATTCGACAATGGAGCAAAAAGAAGCAATGATGTTTGCACTAGTGGGTGCAATAGCTAACTCTGTCTCATAATAGATTTGCATCTGTCCAGTTGCCCCAAAATTATGGGACTAATCCATATTGTATCATTCTATCAGTATCTTTCCCATTGTACCAAGTGCTTCCTTGTTTGCTTGGCTTATTGCATTGGTGTTCTGGATTAAGAAATTCGTTTCTTATATTGAGTTTTGTATTATTCTAAATTAAAAAAAGATTATTATTTGTTTAGATGCTATATGTGTTTTGAGGGAATCCCCCAATTTTTACTTTTTGTATCAGTAGTCAGACATAATTTTTTTTTGTTTTATGGGGACCAAATTCCAATTCATAATCTGTTTTCTCCATCAATATGACAATTTGAGAACCATGTTAACCGCATCAATATGACAATTTAAGAATCATGTTAAGGTCACAAAATATTACTATGTATAGTGGAATCAAAGTTTAGCATTTTTACGCTGTAGGCGTTTCCCTCTTGGAAAGCCCCAACCTGATTTTTGCATCCAACGGCTGGAGGTGCTGGAGAGGGCAATGACTGCTATTGAAACAATCCTAGCCCTCCATTTGAATGCGTCTGTTTCTCTCTACTACTAGTCCCATCGAATTAGGACAATCTCTTCACACTTCACCAGTCACATCCCACCAATAAATCTATTCACAAGTCACATCCCACCAGCAAGTACCAACTCAAATGAATGAAGCCCACGACATGAAAACTAAGATTTGAGCAGCGTTTTCTTTGTGGTTATATTATATGGATGTTTTTTATACACAGCAAAAGAAGAGGGGAAATGACAAATGCATGAAGCAGAGCCTGAGCATACAGAATTGTTTCCGGGTATACTAATGAAACTGAATGTCTGTTATTTGAAAAAGTTTATAAATATTTTACCAATTTTTTTTTCTTTTTTTAACACTTCAAGTTGTCTCCGTTTTCTGATTTCTTCCAAACATGGATATTTTTCTTGGATAAAGTTAACCCATTGTATTTTTTAGAGAGATTGTGCACTGCGTGGATTCTATCTACCAGGGCAACAAATCCTAGACTTCATTTTCATTGTCATCTTCTGTAGGACGGTGGACGTCTCCTGCATAAATCCAGAATGCAGGAAATATCTGATAAAAATACACTGAGAATTTTTATCCAGTTATAGTTGCAAATTATATGCAAAAGAAATTTCATTCTGCTTCATATGATAGAGCCAGAAATCTCTTGTTTTTATAAAATTAATAAAAGCAAATAGAATAGAACAAAACCCGTAGAATAAGGGAGATGAATAAGAAATAAACAAATTAAGATTTAATAGAAGACTGACAAGAATTTGTATCTTAATAGCAATCGATGCAAAGAAATGCCCAAAACCCCACGAAAAGCTCGCTTGGCTTTAACCCCAATTTTTGAACACCATAGAAATTGCTACAAGCTGTACCTACCAAAGATTTCCATAATGAGCAGAATGCAGGAAATATCTGATAAAAACACAGTGGCAATGTAAACTATGTCTGTTTCAATGCCTCTCCGTTTGCTGATTTCTTTAATGTTTTTTTGCCGCTAGTTTGCATGATCAATAGTACTAGAATTGCACAATGGGACTTGTTCAGATCCCATGGATTTCCATCCAGCAGTCATTTATACTGCTCAAAATCTATCTGCAAAAATGAAAGCTTTCTTTATGACTTTCAGATGGAATGCTTCTTGTCAAGTTGTTAACTGAAAGAATCATCTATTGCAGGAGCAGACCACCAAATTCTGAAGGAATGCTTTCACTTAAGTTGTTTCCTGAAAGATAAATCTGCTTCAGTGTGTGCAGTTGGCCAGAGATTTTCTAAAATGGAAGGAACAATTAAAAGACATATGGTCATCAGCTTTGAATGAAGAATTGACATAACCAACAGGTGTCCTATCTTGGAAGTACGCAACAGTAGGTGTAATGAAAAGCATTAGACATGTAAAATCTGTTGTGATTCCAATAGCCAAGGGCATTATGACCGTGACATGTGGTTTAGAACAAAAAAAACTACTGTCACGAGTGGACAAACACAAGCTCTATGGCGAGTGGGCAGGAATCTAGGCCCTATGGTGAGTGGGTAAGAATCCAGCCAGACGTATTCACATTTGCTAACATAGCTAGCTAATATACAAATAAACAAGATTTAAACAAAAGCATTCAAGATTATTAAATCCCTTAGATATGTCTTTTTTGGAGCTTTTGAAATGCCAAATCATGTTTAATTTTTCAAGCTACAAATTTCATCGATTTCGTATATATAAACATTCCCTCGACACTTAGTATAATAGCATTTGTCCTTTCGCAAATAAATCATATCATATAAAAATTGCCCAGCTTTGGATCCTAACGTGTGTTGGCACGTTGACATCATCTTCCTCTTTAATATTTTTTTTTGATGACTAGATGGGTCCATTACAAGACAATTCCTCCCTTTGGAAATGATATTTTATTAGAGGTAAAAGCTTGTGCAAATTGTATGCTCCGTCTATTTTCTATGCTTTTGTCCCTACCGTTGATTGCAAAGAACATTAGGTATCGTCTTGAATGGAGCGATATGTAGTAGCTTTAAAAGGCAATTTGACCCCACACCTATCTATATTTGCAGAATAAAGCAATCCGTTACCAAGGAATGAAAAAATTATAGAATTTTTTTTTTTTAAAACTAAAAGAGGGGTAAAAATTTATTGATAACAAAAGAGAGCAGAACAAAACAAGACACAAAGAGAATTACAGAGCCTTGTCCTGGTCAACAAGTTGACCCAGCCTCTGTGATAAATCAAAGGGAAGCATCGAATGGTCAGAAATGTTCCAAGGCGGCC
>MU224186.1:5432638-5460390 GCA_018584345.1 Thuja plicata | reverse complement strand
ATAGGTCTAAACATATAGACATCAGGTATCACTTCATCAGAGATTGTGTACAACGGGGGATTGTTCAGCTACAGTACATACCTACAGAGGAGTAGGTAGCAGACATTCTAACAAAGGCATTGGGGAAAGTAAAATTCATCTTCTTCAGAGATAAGTTGGGTGTCCTGCAGAACAACTTCCTCGCTAAGAGGGAGTGTGAGTTTGGTAGCTTGGACAGTTGTTCTTCCATTTGCTAATAATTATTTATTTGACTCTTTGTAGAAACTTCTAGTTTGTAGAAACTTCTAGTTTGTAGAAATTTCTAGTGAGTAGAAACTTCTAGTTTGTAGAAACTTCTAGCATGTGGAAACTTCTAGCAACTAGAAGTATCTAGAAACAAAGAGAGAAGTATAAAAAGGGGGTCTTGGGGCATTTGGAGAACAAGAAAGTCACTGAAGCATTTGCAGTGTTAGCAAATGAGTTTGCAGTGATAGAAAACAGTCTTGCAGTGTTAGCAAGGGTGTAGTGATAGCGTTGGGGATAGCAGTGGAGGAATATCAGCAGGAGGAGTTAAGAGATTGTCTAAGTTCTGCCAGTGAGAGACAAGGAATTTTGTATCTCTTAATTTGCTGAAGATTAATATATATTTCTCATCTGCAGTACTGGTTTTCCCTACGGGGTTTTTTCCAGGGACGATTTGTGCAAAAATATTGTGTTCTTTGTGTTGCATATTTCTTTCCGTATTTTTATTAGTGAAGTTGCTGTTGTGTTATTTTTTGATATTCAGCTGTAAATTTATTTTTAGCAGTGAAATAATCTTTATGAGATAGGAGATTAATAATCAGTGACTGTAATAGGAATTTTCACAGTATTGAGTGGTGTGGCAACCTTAGGGTGCATAAAAGGTGATGTGCAACACATCTGGGCTGCAACAATATTTGTGACCACAAGAGACAGGCCTGGTTCAACAAGGTACACCAAGAGATGGTAGTAAGTTGTTTGCCATTTCTGTGTATTTAAGTTTCACTAAGTTTACGATTCTTTGTGTGATGTATTTTGGCATTAGAGAAGTTTGGTAGTAGTGGGTTATAGTAATTGTAACACGAGGATATAGTTTTTAGCTTGAAGATTAATTTTTTAGTCTAGTTTCTTCAAATTATGTTTTTTTCAAAATTCAAAAAGTATTTAAAAAATGATAGAAATAAAATTTCTCTTAGTTGTTATTGGAGTGCATGATCAGTGGTACTCGACACTCCTTGTAAAAATTTCACATTACATAGGGGATACATCCTTTCCTTGTAATTGATGTAATGAGCCTTGAAAGCCATATTTTCTAAGTAACAAACTAACGCAAGGATAGAGGCATAGGAGGCTGGAGGAAATTTGGCGACCTCTCATCAATCACTAGCGACGAGGTTGCAAAATAGTTTTAGTGACAAAACCATTTGTGCCAAAATGAATAAAAGAAAGATCGGTTTCCAGGTTGCAGCGGCAACCGTGTTATATTGTTTGTGATCAAAGTGGGAATGATCTACAATGGTGGCTACATACGCAACAATAAGAAATTAGTTCTCAAGCTATGTAAGTTGTGGTTGGATGTATATTTCCCCAATCACATTTCTTGGTTGTATGTGAATGGATGTGTTTTTCCCCATTCACAAGATAGTGTAAGTGATTGGAATGGTTTATCCCCAGTCAAATAAGTTGGTGAGTATGATTGGATATGTTTGTCCCTAATCATAATTGTTGTGAGCATATGTGTGTTCCTAATCTTGACTAATGTTGGATAGATGTGTTTGTCGGGCTATCCAAACTTAATGTAAGACCTTGGATAGATGCATTAGTCCCTATCCTTGGATCCATGGGCAGATGTGTATGTCCCTACTCTTACCTTATATTTTTTGGTGAGATACTATATATAGTCTTCAAGTATTGTTCGTCCACTATCCCAATTTGGAGAATGAAGAAAATCATTGATGATGTAAACAGTTGTATAGGAGAGCAGCTATCTATAAATATCCTCTGATTGTCGGACTTCTTGAAAGTGTTGTTGATCGGTGATGAGTTCACTAGAAGAGAAGGTGAGATAAGTTCTCATTTGTAGCTAACCATGTGCAGCAAGATCAAGATAGAAGTATGCAAACCTAAAAGTATGTGTAGACATGTGGTTTTGTTTCTAGTTCATGCGATGTACTTTATTCTAATGTTCGCACTAAGTGGGGGTGTTGGGAATTAGTGTTCACATAGGTATTTAGGTTAGCTATAAAATTGTTGACAAACTACTTTATACTATTGTTGGAATATAATATTGTTAGTGTGGTATTAGTTGTACGAGAGATTATAGGTAGGTGGGTTGTTAGAACAACTCGGATAATTAGGGAGTAGATCCTATAAACTGGGAGATTAAACTTCTATATAAGTGTAATATATTTGAATTGTAGACCCCTATTGCTCCCCTTTTTTAACATGTCTTTTATGTCGTACATGTGATCTTCATCACTTGTCGGTATTGCGTCCTTCTTCATTTTAATTAAATAATGAATATGTCATATTCCTCTCGTTTGGTGTTTGAAAATCCTAATTCTATCTTTATAAGACTCAATAATAAACAAATAACAAAAACAAAATATAATAGATAAATAATGATATTGAAATGTAACAAGTAAATAATGCAATTATAATATTTAAAAATAATAATAATAAATAAAGATATAATAAATGATAATTAAAAATTATCATTATTATAGAAATATATATAAAATAATAGAATATAGTTCTAAATGACAATTAAATAATAATATTGAATATAAATAAATAGATAAATAAATAAATAAATTATATATAATAAAATTTTCTTAAAATCATATAAAATATTAGTAATAATAGAATATATTATTAATAAAATAAAATATAAGACATATACCTAAGACGGCTCCCCTACCAATCAATTCATATGTTAATTGGTTATTAAACAAAAACATAATGAAAAGTCACCAAACTTTGAGGATCAACCGCTAGGTTACGCCATTCTGGTAAGGATAGACTTCTGGGAAAGGTATAAGAGGAGAGCGAGCATTTAACGGAGGAGAGATATGGGGAATCCAAGAATTCATTCTTGAGGAGAAATACCAAATAATTGCACAGACGTCACAACCTAAACATGAACATGAATTCGGCCAGTCTGTAAATAGAATTTTACGGGAGAAAAGAATAGTAAAGGAGTATGAATTCAGGAAAGAATATATATAATGAGGACGTTACCATAGAAGAAGATATGGAACCACGATCTACAACGGTGGTTTTGGAAAGATAGTCAAAATGCCAACCAGGTCTAACCACAAACCTAGGAAATAAGGGTGAAAATGACTAAATCAAACTTCCTTCCAACAATAGAGTTTAGCAAAAGAAACTTAAGAAATTTTTGCTTTGATCAGCATCCATAGGTGAGCTCTTGTACAGAACAGGTGAACTTCAAATTATCTGGATTGTAATCCATTCCTTACATGTCTCCAAATTTGATCTCCTTTAAGTAATACCTAAATCTTAGTTACTGTTAAACAATAGAGATCAAAGGAACGTCCAAAATCTTAGCAAGATACAATGGACATAAAAGGAACGCCCAAAATCTTAGCAAGTTATACATTATAGATCAAGGGAACGCCCAAAATCTTATCAAGTTATACAATAGAGATCACCGGATCGACTCCTGCAGAGAAGTAATTTGAAATTCTCCCTTCATTACTTGCATGTAGTGCACATCTTGCATTTCCTCCATTAGATTTCCTCCACAACTGAATTAGTGAGACAAAGAAGTTGGGGATATAATTCCATGCGGTGAGGGCAATGCAATAAAATTGGGCGTCTCAGCACCAAGCATCACCACAGCCACCATTCCTCCTCCCTGCCATTTTAAAACACCATTATTTTAGACTATATCAAAGCCAATCTGGGTAGCATTGAAATGAACAGGGAAAAAAGAAGTGGGCATTACCTCTTAAATTTGAAGATTGTTGCATGATGATGATGAGGATCCACAGTGGACATCAAAAACATTTGGGTTACCAGTCGGAATGAATGATGAATCCCCGAAATAGGAGCTTGTATGGTGGAAGTACAAAGTCTTGATTTTTTCCCAGTGGTAACACCACGAAAGCAGAGCACTAAGGCCTAGAATAAGAACAAGCACCATTACAATCCTCAGGGGAAATCTGGCATTGGGTTTCTTCGTATCTACAACACTTAGATCTTCCAGGAAGATAAATCACTGTTGGACAACGAAAATTCCTGTTTTTGCCATATCCATTGTGGTAATCTGATCTAAAACATTCATTAGAACACATTAATTGCAAGAGCTCTGTTTTCCCATGTTTTCCCCTATTTCAGTCCGATTCAAGAGTAGTTGTGATGGGATTTTAGAAAATATTGTTTTTTGGGGGCTAAGTATTTTTTGGGGGCTAAGTAGGATTTATGGTTTTAGATGTCGTGATCTAACCGTAACGAATGTCTGTGCAAAATGTGGTTTGCATCCAAATTGTACTTGGAGTACACCGTGAAATGTGAAAGTACCATCGAACTTCCTTCCAATGTACGTGTAATACAGAGAAATAAGGCTGTGAGGAGTAGAGAAATAAGTGTGGAGGAAGATGCATCGAACTTCCTTCCAGTGTACATGTAATACAAAGAAATAAGGCTGTGAGGAGCATAGAAATAAGTGTGGAGGAAGATGTAGTGAATGATGTGATACAATAAATGGAGATTGAATACCATTCTTTCACTCAAGCATTAAATTAGAGTCCTTTTTTTTGCAGAGAGATGTACCGTATGTCTGTAAAACCATTATCTAAAGATTATAAACTATTTTGTGTAAACCATTTTTCAGCAGTGGTTTGCTGGCGTGAGTCAAATTCCGGTTGCAAGCAACCTCACAAGGGAAGTCTATTGGCTAATAATTCAATATTTTAAAGTTAATTTTATACATTAATTTAATTTATCATATTGTTTTTTATTTTATTTTTATAATTGTGATATAAAGCTTAAGTTAGGTTGATGATTTTTCTTCATCTTATAATTTCTCTCTATGAATTTTAGTTTATGTTTCTAGTGGTATGTTTTATTTAATTAATAACTTGACGATTGTACATTTATATAACATATTTTAATACAGTATAAGATGTTAATGTGTTATAACTTAGGTTTAAGAATCTTAAATTTAAGTCACACAATGCCTTCTATAAATGAACGAGATACAACATTTGACTTTTCAAAGAGAAGTTTATAATAGAATAAATTCTACAAATTACACTCTATTAAAATATTAAGATATATATTATATTTGTTTATTTTCAATTATTTTTCATAGAAAGCACAAGCAAGAGGGTGTTGGCCCCATGGGAAACAACACACTAGACATGCATTAACAACATATTAATCATATCTAGAGCACAGAGCATAGAGAGCCAAATTTGTGCCTACCCTTATAACTATATAAATACATTAACATATCAACACAAAATAAATGAGAAAATATATTAAAGGATGTATTTTTCACCATCGAACTATTATAAGTATATTGCTTTAATTTCATTTAAATGGTTCAGTTTTATTTATTTTAATATTCCTTTTTAATTATTCAATTATGAAATTTTAATTGTTTTAAGTTGTTCTTCTTATTTATAAATAATTAATAAATATGCTGGTTTATATTATATTATTTATTTTTTGTATAGTTTGATGTGTTAATAATTGAGGGATTAACTATTGAACAATAATCACTGCATTGTATTTTTATATAATATTGAGAATATAGAAAAGTAAATAAATTAATATGTGAACAAATCTAACAATTTATAGTCTTTCTCTTTATAATATTTAATAATTATGAACCAAATTAATTTATAAATTTAACCTTTCTAGTTTATGGAAAAAATATAGCAAATAAATTAAAATCTTATTTTCAAAAGTGAAGATTTATATTTTTAATATTAATAACTATTTAGCATTGGCTGCTAAATGGATAGTCCAGGCTATACAAGGAGAGGAACCTTGGAAAGTGCTTGTAAGAAACAATATCTATAGAGCCACCCCATTGAAAGGGTTGCATATTAACGATATGCTAATAGGAGGCATGAGAGAACTTCAAACACTTGGTCTCCAATAATAAAGTTGTCATAGAGAACAATAGGATTTGCGGAGAGAGACCTATATGGTGAAATTTGCAAAGGAATGACAAACCTATTGCACTTTTGCAAGTGTGCTCTGCTAAATACTGGGCAGATAAAGGTGTTAAAGCAATGACGAATATTGTGCAGGATGGGGTCCTAATTGGTTGGCAAGAATTGAGACATAAATTCAGTATCCGCTCAACTCACTGGAGAACTTATTCTATTCTCAGATAAGCTTGATGTTCTCTTTACTTCCTACGAGATGTGATTCGATGATTATAGGGTTGTCTCCTTCAAGTGGTCGGATGGCTCTCCCTTTCCTACATCTAAAGCTAAATTTATTTACCTCCTCAGTGATAGCCTTGATATCCTTGATCATCTCAATGTCTCTTGGGGCCTTAGATTTTCCACCATTGAATGGCAGAGGGTATATGCACCAAGACGGGGGACCAAAAAGGTGCCAAATACCTTTTTGGTCCCCATATGCCCTATAGGGTGCACACCCTATAGCCCACGCCGCCCTATGGTTTGGGAAATTTAAACCATAGGGCGTGCGCCCTAATAGGTTTTATATAATGTTTGGGTAGCCACTTTTGTGGCTCATTTTCTTTGCCCAAACTCGCGGCTTGCTGATTTTCTCTCCATAACAGCGTGTACACGATTCATTGTGGGTTTTACTCCATCAAACTGAAGCAAAAATTGGCTCCACGACGTCATCAAGGTCGAACCAGAAGAAGAGGTAAGTGATTCTACAACCATGTATGTTATTTGTATTGAAATTTAGGTTTAATTTTTAGTTTTCAATCAAATTTGATTGTCAAAGTTTCTTGTCTTAAATTTTATGTTTAATTAGACTTTTAAAATAGATTTTCTTTTAATTGCCAGGAAGGAATGATCTCCCCACAAAAAATCATCAACCAAACCCTCCATTTTCTCCTCATGAACAAATGGATGCTAAAAATAACCAAGAAAATGAGCCCCAACTGCCTTCACCAATCGAGAAACCTCCTCTTGGAACACATGAAAACTTGATAAACCAAATAGAAAGAGGGAAAACAGAAATATAATCTTTAATTAGGAGGTTAAAAGATTCTATTGGTACAAATCCTAGAAGGGAAACACTTTCAAAATTATTAGAATTAATCTTGACCCACGTAGGTTCAGTTAGTGGGCAACTAAATTTATGGCACGACAAAAGAGAAGAACAAAAACAATATTATACAAATAAATTATCATATGAGGACATAAAAAGAAAGAAATCAAAAAAGCTGACATTTGCAAACTCTTTAAAAAGCCAGGGGAAATTGAAACTCTTAAACCTACAACAAGGAGGATCCCAATTCATTGGTGCTTGAATGAAGATATAAAAACAAAATTTTGGGACAGATGGTGGATGGTCTTTGATTCCCCTCCCTGTAACAATCACGAGGTTCCCATCTATTTCCTGAGGAATCTCTATTGTGAGTTTGTCCTGAAGGAAGTGCCAAATTATTTTGACTTTCTAGAGTCTCAGGGTAGAGGTGGGGGGTCATCATTTGATAGACCTATGGCACATCGTGAACCTAATGCACCTAGGTTGCCTAGTGGCAAGCCAAAGGTGGTCATGTTAGTATTCCTTCCAATGTGAAGGAACATGTGGAGGTGGACACACTAGGCATGATTAGTGCTCTGACACAGACTTTCATTCAATGCGCCACTCCTCTAGTCGAGGGTGACCATGGTCAGTCTGCGAGGGGTCATTTTTATCATTCTTGTGGATCCCTGTGCACATTTGGTACTTCTGAGAGATAGGAAGAGGATGATGGACTAATGACTGATGATTTTCTCAATGCAACATTTGGCATTGATACACAGGTAAATATTTGCAAGTTCATTAAATTTATTTGATCATATTTCATTTTTAAATGAATAAATTTAATTAAACTAGTATCTATTATTTATGATGAAAATTTAGGAAAAGAGTGTCGGTTGCAGTGGAAATGATCCCCCAGACCCCTTATACACTACATCGTCAACTCCACAAGTATGTATCGAATAAAATATTTTTAAAACTATACATTTGATTATTCTATAATTTTATGGATGTTTGTCTCATAACTTATTGTGCATGTACATTAGTTCACCGCTGGACCATCGACGTTGACTTTAGACAGCAAAGGGCCTCGTTCACATTTTGTTGATGTATGTTTATTTGCATGTTAATTTGATTTACTTGATTACATTTAATTAATAAATGAATGAATAACTAAATTAGTAGACAAATTATGATCAAAATCCAGAGTCAAAGTTGTCATGGCAATGATCCCATTCCTTCACCTGGCTTTGTGACGACATCATTTAGTCCACAGGTATATATATGTAATAATGCATTATAATTAACAAGTCAGTGGTTTGTTCTTATATTAATAGTTGTCTTATAAATTACCATACATGTGCACTAGTTTGATGCTGGAGCTACGACATCGACACCACACACTAAGGATGCGGTGGCACCTTCACATAGGTATCATTTATTAATTAGTGGGGTTGTAAATTATTATAGGTATTCTTGATAACTACACAGTACTCTTGTTGTTTCATTTTCAGTTAATGACAACAGAGACTCCTCCTTTTGTTCGTGATAGTTTGAATCATGGCATAGCTACAACAGTTCTGACGCATTGACCGAGGTATGAAAGAGATTACTTAATTAGAATTGTTATTTTAATAGTTTGTATTGAAATTTTTAATGATATTCATGTATGTATTTTAAATATTATTTTGATCATTTTTGTAGGGACTCATTACTCCAGATCGTTAGCGCGCCCCTTCGGTGGATGTACATAGTGACTATTTGGTAGCGGTACGCAAATACTCTATTTTATGTCATCCTATAATTAAATTCCTATGTATATTAGTTATTGATGTTTATACTTGTTATTTTATCATCTCGAGTTGCAGAAGAGTCTAGACAGGAGGACTAGTGAGCACACTTGGAAGAGTATTGCATCTCCATCGACGCGACAATTGAAGACAACCCAGGATTTGTTTTCTTTCCCTTCCAGGAAATGACTAGATTAGGGATAATCATTGTACACCAATATGGCATTACTGGACATATTTTTTGTATATTGTACAAGTGACATGTTCTATATCCATTTGGCTTTCACGATGCCAATTTAACTTTATTGGACATATTTGATCTATGACACTATTGGACATATATATTTTTATTCATGATCTACGAATATATTATGTGTACTGATGTAGACTACTTTATGTTAATGTGGATGTCTTATGCTTTGTAAATTGCTTATGTCTTATATTTATGTTTGCACTTGTATCTATGTATATTGTTACTGAATGATTCATACTTAATGAGAATATGCCTATTTCATTTCATAAACCTAGACTCGTAATTTTCATTCCAACACCTTAATGAAATGATAATAGTTCATATAAGATAAAAAAGATCAATCCTACCCAATTTTAGTCCTTTTGGAGCATTTTGACCACCTGGACCTATTTAGGGCACTACAAGAACATTAAGGGATGCACTAGTACATTGTGCTCCCGAATGTTCAAATGAGTTGTGAAGTATAAAAAGGTTATTCTTGGAATTTACATGTCAAATTGAAGGTGTTAGCGGAGACAGTTTGATATCAGGACGAGTGGTTTTCAAGATATGCAATGTTTCAGCTTTCAATTGCGCAACATTGCAAGTTTTTGCATCAACCGAGATTGGGTCGATAAATAAAAATGAAAGCAAATATCCAAAACTTGAGATAGGTTATCGTAGGCCTCTGTGACACGATCCTGTAGCATTTGACGACTCATCGATACCCCTCAAGAGCTCCAAGAAATGAACTCCTGAATATCGATACTTTTGTTTCCTGGTGCACCTTAAGGGACACTTGGCTCCATAGCGGTCGACAATGTTTGAGCCTCTTTGCCTCCTTGACAGGGTTGTTCCTAGCATTCTCCCAAAATTCCAAAGTTGTTGGCGGAGATGGTTCGATGCCACGACGAGAACTTTTCAAGATATGCAATGTGTCAGCATTCAACTACGCAACATTGCAAGTTTTGGCATCAACTGAGATTGGGTCAGAAAATGAAAATGAAAGCGAATATCCAAAAATAGAGATAGGTTATCGTAGGCCTCCATGACACGGTCTTGTAGCACCTAACGACTCATCGATACCCCTTGGGAGCTCTGAGAAATGGACTCCTGAATATCAAGATTTTTGTTTCCTTGTGCACCTTGAGGGACACTTCACCTCTGTGAAAGGGTTGTTCCTAGCATTCACCTGGCATTCCAGAGCTGTTGGTAGAGACGGTTTGATGCCACGATGAGCGATTTTCAAGATATGCAATGTGTCAGCATTCAACTATGCAACATTGCAAGTTTTTGCATCAACCAAGATTGGGTTGACAAATGAAAATGAAAGCGAATATCCAAAAAGTGAGATAGGTTATTGTAGGTCTCCATGACACGGTCCTGTAGCACCTGATGGCTTGTCGATACCCCTCGGGAGCTCCAAGAAACAAACTCCTGAATATCAATAATTTTGTTGCTTGGTGCACCTTGAGGGACACTTGGCTCCATAGCGGTCGGCAATGTTAGAGCCTCTTTGCCTCTGTGATAGGGTCGTTCCTAACATTCACCTGACATTTCAAAGCTATTGGTGGAGACGGTTCGATGGCATGACAAGTGGTTTTCAAGATATGCAATGTGTCAACTTTCAACTACGCAACATTGCAAGTTTTTGCATCAACCAAGATTGGGTCAGAAAATGAAAATAGAAGCGAATATCCAAAATCTGAGATAGGTTATCATAGGCCTGTGTGACACAGTCCTGTAGCACTTGACGAATTGTTGATACCCCTCGGGAGATTTGAGAAATGGAATCTTGAATATCGGCAATTTTGTTGCCTAGTGCACCTTGAGGGACACTTGGCTCCGTAGCGGTCAGCAACGTTCAAGCCTTTTTTCCTCCATGATAGGGTCATTCCTAGCATTCAATCAACATTTCAAAGCTGTTGGCAGAGACGGTTCAATGCAACAACGAGCGGTTTTCAAGATATGCAATGTTTCAGCTTTCAACTGCGAAACATTGCAAGTTTTTGCATCAACTGAGATTGGGTCAGAAAATGAAAATGGAAGTGAATCTCCAAAATCCAAGATAAGTTATCATAGGCCTCCGTGACATGGTCCTGTAGCACTTGATGGCTTGTCGAAACCCCTTGAGAGCTCCGAGAAACAAACTCCTGAAGATCGACAATTTTGTTGCCTGGTGCACCTTGAGGGACACTTGGCTCCATAGCGGTTGGCAACGTTTGAGCCTCTTCACCTCCATGACAGGGTCATTCCTAGCATTCACCGGCCATTTTGGAGCTGTTGGCAGAGATGGTTCGATGCCACAATGAGAGGTTTTCAAGATATGCAATGTTTAAGCTTTCAACTATGCAACATTGCAAGTTTTTGAATCAACCGAGATTGGGTCAGAAAATGAAAAAAAAATAGAAATGAATCTCCAAAATATGAGATAGGTTATCGTAGGCCTCCATGACATGGTCCTGTAGAACTTGACGACTCGTCGATACCCCTCGGGAGCTTCGAGAAAGAAACTCCTGAATATCGGCAATTTTGTTACCTGGTGTACCTTGAGGAACATTTGGCTCCATAGCAGTCGAAAACATTCGAGCCTCTTCGCCTCTGTGATAGGGTTGTTCCTAGCATTCAACCGGCATTCTAGAGTTGTTGATGGAGACGGTTCGATGCCACGACCAGCGGTTTTCAAAATATGCAATGTTTCAGCTTTCAACTGCGCAACATTGCAAGTTTTGGCATCAACCGAGATTGGGTCAGAAAATAAAATGGAAGTGAATATCCAAAATCTGAGATAGGTAATCGTAGGCCTCCATGACACGGTCTTGTAGCACTTGACGGCTTGTCTATAACCCTCGGGAGCTCCGAGAAACAAACTCCTGAATATCGGCAAATTTGTTGCCTGGTGCACCTTAAGGGACACTTGGCCCCATAGCGGTCGACAACATTAGAGCTTCTTCACCTCCGTGATAGGGTCATTCCTAGAATTCACCAAAAATTCTAGAGTTGTTGGCTGAGAAGGTTCGATGCCACGATGAGCGGTTTACAAGATATGCAATGTTTCAGCTTTCAACTGCGCAACATTGCAAGTTTTGGCATCAACCGAGATTGGGTCGGCAAATGAAAATGGAAGTGAATCTCAAAAATCTGAGATAGGTTATCATAGGCCTCCATGACACGGTCTTGAAGCACCTAACGACTCATCGATACCCCTTGGGAGCTTCGAGAAATGGAATCCTGAATATTAGCAATTTTGTTGCCTGGTGCACTTTGAGGGACACTTGGCTCCATAGCGGTCGGCAACGTTCGAGCCTCTTCGCCTTCATGGCAGGGTCGTTCCTAGCATTCACCTGACATTTCAGAGCTTTTTGTGGAGACGGTTCGATCCCATGACGAGCAGTTTTCAAGATATGCAATGTGTCAGCTTTCAACTGCGCAACATTGCAAGTTTTGGCATCAACCGAGATTGGGTCAAAAAATGAAAATGGAAGAGAATCTCCAAAATCCGAGATAGGTTATTGTAGGCCTCCATGACACGGTCCTGTAGCACTTGACGGATTGTCGATACCCCTTAGGAAATCTGAGAAACAGACTCCTAAATATCAACAATTTTGTTGCTTGGTGCACCTTGAGCGACACTTGGCTCCATAACGATCGACAATGTTTGAGCCTCTTTGCCTCCATGACAAGGACGTTCCTAGCATTCACCTGGAATTCTAGAGTTGTTGGTGGAGACGGTTTGATGCCACGACGAGCGGTTTTCAAGATATGCAATGTTTCATCTTTCAGCTGTGCAACATTGCAAGTTTTGGCATCAACCGAGATTGGGTCAGAAAATGAAAACGGAAGCGAATCTCCAAAATTTGAGATAGGTTATCCCAGGCCTCCATCACAGGGTCTTATAGCACATGACGGCTTGTCGATACCCCTCAGGAGCTCCGAGAAATGGACTCCTGAATATCGACAATTTTGTTGCCTAGTGCACCTTGAGCGACACTTGACTCCATAGCAGTCGACAACATTCGAGCCTCTTTGCCTCTATGATAGGGTCGTTCCTAGCATTCAGCCGACATTCCGGAGCTGCAACATGGAAAAATTCACCTTGCATGTATAGAAACCCTTATGGAGGATTCGAATCCTTAGATCCACAAGTATGTATGCTCCAAATGAATGTAGAATGTAGAATGTAAGATGTCTCAAATCAATTGATTTTAGATCTTCAACACTAATCTTGAATGGATCTTGGAATAGGAAGAAGCTTGCATGGATGTGGAAGGAGAAATCTTCAACAAGAGGGCTCCATAGAGCTTGAATCTTTCAATGGCTACCAATGGATCTCCTTGATGAATTGAATGCTTGAATGTGATTGAATGCTTGAATGCTTGAGAGAAGATGATCACTTCAATAGACTATAATTGCTTCTTGCATCTTAGCTTCCTTAGCTTTTAGGTGCTTCAAGTCTTAGAGAAAATGAGAGGAGAAGGCTTCCTTATATACAAATCTAGGCACAATCTTTTAGAGAGGCCTACATAGGAGAATTAAATTCCAATTAGACCTATACCCCTAGAAGTGGACGTATATTAAATTTAATTTTAAGAGTTGTTACTTCGGAGTCCAAAACAACTGACCTGAAAGCGGGAATCAAATATTTCCAAAGCTCGACATCCGAAAACCTTGGAATATTGAAATTTGGACCCCGGGTCAGGGTCGAGGTTGACTTTGACCCAAAAGGTCAACCTTGACCCTGAGGTCAAGAATCTCAAATTTGTAGAGCAGGACGCTAGAAATAGGTCGGTGAGAAGTGGGAAATGAGGCAGAATAGGGGAAAAGCCAGATCCAAGTCAAAGACACATTCAAGGCGTTTGACATGACCCCAAACCACTTACTCGAAGGGCTAAACCAGTCCAAAATGGAAGTGCTTCCATTTTCCGACGATACACATTCGAACAGAGAAAATAAAATTTCTTGTTTAATAATCTGTAAACACGGATCACTCTGTATCTTACACTTGACATAGAAAACTTATACAAAAATCAATTTCAAAATATCTGCATGCCTACCTTACTGATAACATAAATAGACTTGTAACATGCAAAATTGCAACCAGATAAGCACCCACTAAACCATAACCACTCTACAAATTTTTACCATGGGTACAAACTGAGGAGAACAAATAAAAAAAATACATGCACAGAAGTTATCCACACCATTGATCAAATGCTCACAACAAAAAAGAGCTTGAATATGAATTTTACATATCTATGATCATATATACCCACAAAATTTATTAAAAAAAGCATTAATAATAAATAGAGTGAAGCAGAAGAGTACCTGGAGTTGAGAGAAAGTTTACAGGCAGATTGGTAATAGTTACAAGAGCCACCCCATCAAGCCTCACCACCATATCTACTCTTCCATGTCTCATGTTTGTCCTTTCAACAACCTCACATGGGTGCTCAAGACCAATTTTCCCTGCACAAATTATCAGTTTCGAGAACCTCTTGCTTCTCAATCAATTCCTATACCAGTACTCTCTCTGACTATTCTGATGAATGATCTTGCATTTTCAATGTAGAAATCTCCTCATTTTCTTCAATTCTTTCCATCTCCAAATGAGTTTCCAAGCATTTTTACTTTGACAATTTTACCTAGCTGAGTGGAATACTATTTTTGTGACAATTAAAATTCCATATTAAAATTGCACATTCATCCTTATCCTAAATCCTCTCAAGCATTTACAAGTATTTGCAACATATGTTTTATGACCCGTAAAATGATTTATTGACATTCTACCATGTTTGAAATTATATCAAACATTTGGAATAAATACTTACCTCTACACATTTCATATGGTTCAAACCTTTCATTTTTTAACTCCTTGAAATCTTGTTATCTTGCCAGAAATGCATCCCTAAGTTTTGGCCACTGGTATCTATTGTTGCTCTACCATTTACAATTTATGCTTACCATTACTCTCTGAATGATTTGTCTCTCTCCATGCCCTTTGATAGAACTATATATTGTGACACTAATTTCATAACAGCAAACACAAAAATTAGAATGAAATGTAAAGAAAAACTACTGCCCTAGAAACGTTATCTACTTCAAAAGTATGAATAGCAGCATTATGATTACATATTTCTCCCAAGATATTTGTCATGGGTGATGACTAAAATCAACAACCTGGTTTGAAACTAAAAACACAGTGTACAAACTCTTTCAACATATGCTCAAAGCTGGTGTACACCACAGTAGAGATAACATACTGGTGTCACAGCAGTATGTTATGTACTCTTTCGATAAAAATGGCGTTCAACATTATGCTTCAGCAGAGGACGGTATTCCATATACTTATGTTTATTTTCTTTTTTGGAATAGCTAATTTATTTTATTTAAAAATTTATTATTATAATAATCTCAATCACCTATAGTGTGATATCATCTTCACCATTTTATAAAATTTTATTTGTGGATGTTGGGTAAGGTGACAAAGTACTTAGTGTTGTAAATAATATAGTAACCACCATGATGATACTTAACCACTAGAATTGTAGTTATTTGTGATTGTGTAATTTAATAATTTTGTGTGTAATATTAATAACATAAGCTCTATGTCTATTCTATTTATTAAAAAATACAATTGTAAACAAATCCCTCCCAAAATAACATGGTATTTAACTGCACACAAGTCACAAGGGTAGAGATTGAAAAGGGCCACAATAGATATTGGTTATGTAGAGAGGATTGTTTTACCCTTCAATGTTATCTTTCAAATTATTTGAGAATATAGGTAATATTCTCATTTAAACAATACTACAAGATATAAATAAGGAAAATGAAGAACAAATGTTGTGGTTTTCATCTCTAAATTGACCCTAAAGGGGAAATTTTAAATGTTTGTTTAGCTTATGATTTGTTGTGATGACAAAATTTTCACTTAAATTAGATTTTTATTTTTATTTTGTGTATGTTATCATGGTTATGTAAATTTTGTAATGCTATCAATTTCATTTTAAGCTAATTATAATATGATTTGTTGATGACTTCTTATAACATACAATTATAAGACTCTCTATTTCATGTTGTTACAATATATTTGATGCGTATTATTTGAATGTTTAGCATTTCCATATCAAGTGTTTATATTAATTGCAACACAAAGTAAATTTATATATAGAAAAATTATGATAAATAATTACTAAATATTCAAATGCATCAAGAAGTAGACATTCTTGTATGAGTTTTGAGTATCTTTGGAAAGTATCATCAAAATTAGTAATAATTATTTACTTTTGAGATTAACTTCTATTAAAAACTCATTAAAAATATTTTGAATTATCATTCTTGTGAAATTTTTAAAAAACAGTAACACCTTTTAAAATGCTATGAAAAAAGTCCGTAGAAATAGTTATACATAGCCCTGTCAATCAAGCATTACACAAATGACCATATAAGGCTAGAAAAATTCATGCTAAACAAGATTACTATTTTATTTAATTAAACTAAATTTGAAATGAAAGTGTTTCAAACCTTTATAATCCTTTATATATATATCTATGTGTGTGTGTGTGTACACATATACACACATATACATACATACATACATACATACATATGTGTGTGTGTATGTCAAGGATTTTCTAATTGATTTAATTAACCTAAATATTTATAAAAAGTAAAACTATTCCTTTACAATCATTTCTTATTTGGTCTTCACATATGTGCCCTCATAATTATAGTTTTATTTAAGTAGTCATGTTATGTTAGCATAACCTTATGTTCCTTTATGATTACATCCTAGTAAATATGATTAGAGATGGCCTAATAAACAAAATATCCATTTATTTTGCCTTAAAAGTATTTATAAGTGAATTCTCCTATTATCTTGATCTCACCTTGCCTTGATGCTAAACATAATTACAAATTTAGTCAGTCAAAATGGAACAAGCTCAACCTTCAAATATGGAAATCCAAAGTGGGTGCCCAATCTCAACTTTTTAACATAGAAAATCCTTCATGTCAAGATTCCCATCCGTAATCGTCTCAAATTCTTTCCTCCATCACAGTCATGCCCTTTGTGCTAAAGTGAAATCTATAATGCATGTCTTTTGGTTCTACCCTAATGCTTGCAACATTTGGTGTCGCCTTGTCTCCTCTCTTCCCACTCTCTTCAAACATGTGTGGACATGGAGAATTGCTATGTTTGTTATCTCCTCTCTACATGAAATCCTCATGCAACTTTGTAAATAGGTTATCCTAAAGACCATTTGGAAGTTTTTTTTCTCTATTATTTTCTTTGGCACCTTTCTGCCCTTCCAAATTGAAGTCCAAGCGAATTGCTAGAACATCTCCCTTCAAATGCCAAATTTATGACCAAACCTTCAAGATAAATTGCATGATAATAATGAACTTAAAGCTACCATTTATGAGCTTCAAGCACAACTCTAGGTAGTTGAAGCAAAGATTGTCTCTTAAGCTTCTTTTATGATATCATGACTAATTCTATAGGTTGTTGTAATATCAATTTTTGGGTTTGTTGCTACTATTGGAGGATTGACGAATTTGTTGTTATTGATGACTATCTTACCAATGTTGTGTAAATAACTATTGGATTTATTATTGTTTGAAACCAAGGTTAAAAAATAATGCAAATGTCTTATAAACTTTTCTTATTTGTAGCAAGTAAGCTTCTTAGAGCAATCTTACACTCTATTTCTCCTTTGTTGTTGTTGATGTAGTGTCTTAACAATAATGTCCTATTATTGTTGTTGGTGTTTATTGAGTTAGTCTTGTAGTTGTTGTTTTCCAACTAATACATGTAATATTTGTTAACTCTCATATTTGTTTTCTTATTCTAATGAAAAAAAAATTGGTGGGTATTAGCAATCTCATTAATCTATAGAACTCATCTAAGTGTTTTCCTTATAATAAATAATTAAAAGGCCTAATTTGTTATTTTCTACGTGATGGTTATTTTCTCAAAATATATTTGATATATGTCAACTATAAAGAAGCTTAATGTACCTTGAAAAGTGGATATGATCTAGTAGTTGGGTGTGTACAAACAGTTGTGAGGATATTTGTCATAATTTACCACAGCGAGGGTTTCACAACAGGCTCCCACAAGCCTGAAGCTTCCAACAGACAACAAAAATAAATACTTCCAGCTAAGTTCTAGCTGCCAGCAAAGAAAAGCCCAAGAAAAATCATTTCTTTTCCATCTGGGATCGAAGGGACATATCAAACAAGGGCAGATGTTTTGAATTTTTTTTTCCTTTCACAGAAGTCCACCCATCTTCCGCTTTCTTGGCCTTATCTTGCCAAGAAATCGAGTCAAGTACCGAGACACCCAAATTCTGAGAATCAAGAGATTGTCTCAGGATAGGGCTAGAAGAATCCAAAGAAGCTGATTCGAGAGATGAATCAGTACATATTCCCGAATAATTACTATTGAAATAAAATCTAAATAATTATTTTAATTTTACTTTAAAGATATTGTTGAGATATCAAATATATCGAATTCCTAACTCCATATGAAACAAGCTCATTTAATCAAAACCTAATTCCATATGAAATATAAGACAACATAAATCATTACATATAAAAATTCCATCTAAAACTATAATAAATCTAAAATAAAATATTATGATTAAACATCTATAAAGTCTCGCTAATTAATATAAAAGATACATAAACTTATGATTAGAACATTTTTTTTAATTTCCTAAGTAATTAGTCATGGATCTCAATTTGTGAGTGTCCATACCAACTACAATAGGAATAGAAACATATGATAGTTCCATTCGGCAGAGTTTGCTTTTCGTCATCATATTTGAAAGCTGATATCATCAGACCTCCTATTTTTCTTCAACATTAGTTGATCTCAGAGTGTACTCTGAAACAAGTTTCGCGAATGATGAAGATTTGTTCTCCAGGAGCTTGGTTGGAGAGTCATATTCAACAGCATTTCCTGATTAAAAAGTAGTATTCAGTTCATAAACCAAATAGGGAAAGAAATACCTTTCCACAAAAGTAGAGGATTTGCAATCTCAGAGGAAAATAGCCTAGAAAAGGTTAAGATTTAATACCATCGCTCATCACGAGGACCAAGTCACTATCACAGACCGATGGAATTCGATGTGCTATGGTTACGACTGTGCAGTCACTGAATTGGTTCCGTAAGGTTTGTTGAATAAGCCCATCTGTCGCTGTGTCCACTGAGGCAGTTGCTTCATCCAGTACCAATATGCGGCTTTGCTTTAGAAGTACCCTTCCCAAGCACACAAGCTGTCTTTGCCCCACACTCCAGTTCTCTCCATTCTCAGTTACTGCAGAGCAGATCTATGCAAAACATTCAATACATTTGCCCTAACATGGAAAGGGGCTTAGAACAAGATACTAAAATAATTGTGTTTCTTATTTCGAAAATGGGTGAGAGGAAAATAACAGACCGAGAGAATCAAGCTTCTCTTCTTTTTCCCGGACAACTTCCCCCAGCTGGCATTTCTCCAAAGCCTGGACCAGAGCAGAGCAATGTGAGTATTTACTAACAGAAACCCACATCTTTATAGGTTTGAGCACTGGTACTCTGTTACCCTCGAAAGAAGTAAAATTGAAAACCAATCAATATATATGTAAATATTTATATCGCACCTTCCAAATCTCATCATCTGAATAGTCTCCCAAGGGATCTAGATTATTCCTTATAGTGCCTTCAAACATTGTTGGGTCTTGTGGGATAATGCTTATTCTGGATCTTAGATCGTGCAGGCCTATTGTTAAGATATCAAATCCATCAATAACTATTCTGCCTCCCACTGGATCTATAATTCGGAAGAGGGTTTGAATCAGAGTAGATTTCCCACAGCCTGTCCGTCCTACAATTCCCACCTTCTTCCCTCCAGGAAAAGTGCAAGAAATTCCTTTTAAAACAAGTGGGAGATGGGGCCCATAGCGAACCTGATTTTGTGAAAAGGCTTTGTAAGTCCAGGACTGAGTGAGAATGGAATCACTAGTATGCATGTATGGAGACAAGTAGATTGTTACTAGTAAATGGTAAATACTAACCTGAAGATCAATGATATCAATTGTTCCTTTTGATGGCCAGCAAGAGCTTGGTCTAGAATTCTCTATAACCAATGGTGGTTCGCTAGGTATCCGTGAGTACTGCACCATTCTCTCTACAGAGATCATATTGTTTTCCACATTGCAAAGGGTCCATATCAGCCAGGCTTGTGTAAGGTTCAGATTGAGCCCATATGTTATTCCCAAGCCTGCAATGCCTGTTAATTATACTGTATAGTTAACTTTTGTGAACTGGGGTATCCATCTTGTTTGTTTAAATTAGCCTTATTAAGAATAATGCATCTCAAATCAATGTCTTTTCTACCTACTTGGATTAATTATACTGGCTGGCAAGCCAAGCACAAGCACCATAGAAAACACAAACACGGTATTTGATAAAATATCCAGCCGAAAGCAAAGCCACTGCATGGCCGCGGCATTGTGGAAACTGGGTCTGGAAAATCCATCAATCAAATGTAGATTTATATTCATGAATCGAGATTCCTGGTCAAAACTTCTGATTGTGGCTGCCCCGGAGATTGATTCTGCAAAATGTTGTATCACAGGAGCCTTGCAAACTCCAATCAACCTAGCAAGTTCCCTAGAAGTCACTATGTAATATTGCTGCATGAAATGAAAGGAAGCATATTTAGAAAAATTTCTTTTGCTAGAACAATTGTTCTGATAAACATGAATATCAAACTACTTCCTCTCTGATTTCTACCATAAGGATATTTTCCACGATTTTAAAAATTCAAATGCGATAGAGCATACCTGATACCATATACAAATTGCAAGTATGGGTATAAACACAATGAAGACCTGCCAAGCAACTTGAGACATGACTGCCACAATTCCCAAAAGCTGTATGATTGAGAAAGCTAAACCTCCTAGCTGAAAGGGAATAATTTGATCCACTTTACTCTGATCTGTTGATGCCTGCCAAAAATCACACAGAGTTTATAATTTGTGTTGTAGCTTCAAACAGTTTCACTCTTTGCAACAAAAAAAGACTAGAAAAATAAAATCTACTAACCCGATTTAGTATACGTCCAGTTGGAGTTGCATCGAAGAAGGACATTGGTGCACGGAATATACAACTGTGCATGTTACTAAAAAGTTGTTGGGCACTTTTAAATCCAGAGAGACAAAGCAGGATGGACCTTACAAGAATACATAATGCACTGCATAATGCCAAAGCCATATAAACCAGAATGAGGAGGGACTTGCTGACAGGGGGCTTTAGATCTTCGGTCAAAGGGGTCGCCCATGCCATCCAGTAGCTGCTACCTATTTCAAGTAGCTGAAATATTGTGTGTGCCAATAAGATGATGGGTATCAAAGCACCTTTATATCCAGCAGTGATGTAAGACCAGTACACCCCTAGATTCACCCTGCCTTTCTCTCTTTCCTCTTCTTGCACAAGCTGTGAACTTTTAACACCTTTGTCTATTTCTTTCTCTTCATTAGTTTTTGATTCAAGATCTTCTTCTACCTCTCTTGATTTTTTGCTAGTGTCCTGCTTCTGTAGGTTTTGACGATCAACATCTTTTACACTAGTTGTATTACCAGCAGATGGTCCTTCAACAAGTACCTGCGATGAGAGGTTCTCAGAATTCTCCATGGCATTGACGGATTTCAATGCCTTCTGATATGCACCAACCAATTCCTCAAAATCTGTGCTTGATTGTAATATATCATCATATTTTCCAGCCTGGGTAATCTCACCATCTCGCATTACCTAGAAAAATGTAAATAAGTTTGAATTGTAAATAATTTCCATTTCTTTCTATGAAATGAAATCTTTAAAGGTATAAATCAATTAGAGACATTCAAACCTACCAAAATGAGGTCAGCTCTATGTAAAAATTCGACTTGGTGAGTTACATAGATGACAGTTTTTGAACCCAGAATACGAAGCAGGCATTCCTGTATGAGATTTTGAATTGATCAACATAGTAGGGTAATAAGCATTAATTTGTCTTGAAGAACTTTGATGTAATTAAATAATAAATTAAATTTGCATATTCAAGAATGCTATCCTGTAAAGACAAATGAAAATACCTGGAAAATGTGTGTCCCAGTGTGAGCATCAACAGCACTAAAAGGATCATCAAAAAGATAAATATCAGCATCTTGATATAAAGCACGCGCAATCTGTACCCTTTGCTTTTGCCCACCACTAAGATTTATCCCTCTTTCTCCAATTTCTGTTTGGTCACCATAAGGGAACAATTCAAGATCTTTTTCAAATGCACAGGCCTGCAGTACAGTCTCATACCTGGTTTTGTCCCATTCCATCCCAAAAAGAATATTGTCTCTAATTTTTCCACTTTGTATCCATGGAGACTGACTAACATATGCCTTGGTACCACTTATCTTGACAGATCCTGAAATTTTGGGTATCTCCCCAAGTATGCACGAGAGGAGGCTTGACTTGCCAGAACCAACTGTTCCACATACTGCAACTCTCATGCCTCTCTTCACTTGAACATCTAGGCCTCTTATGGTTGGACTAGGGGCAGTTGGATCCCAAGAGAATACCCCTTCTTGAATCTCAATTGCCATTTCAGTTAAATCATTTGAGATTCGTTTGACTGTATCTGGTTGCAGCTCCTCCTTCTGCAGGAAGTCAGCTACCCGATCTAATGACACTTTAGTTTGAGCAGTCATAGAGATTAAATCAGGAAGATTGTATATAGGTTTCTGGAGTATCTGGAAAGTTGCAAGTGCAGAGAGAACCTTGCCTGTGGTTAAAGGAACTCCTATCATTGTACATGTAGCAAAAGTTACAACAGATACCAATGCAGGTGCTCCCCAGAAGAAAAATGATATCCCAGCATACCCATAGAAATATTTTTTTAGCCAATTACATTCTTCCTGCCTCAATGTTTCGAGTTTCTGCAGAAATCTGGTCTCCCACGCTTGCAATTTTAAGATTTTCATATTTCTCAATATTTCTGATGTAACCTTCATCCTTCCGTCTTTTGCTTCCATGATCTTTACGTTACAATTTGTTTGCATTTTCCCCAGTGGAAAATTCGCCATCATAATTAGCGCCATGGCCGCCACTCCTGCAAGAGAGGCCAATCCCAAGTTCTGATATAGAATACCCAGAGCCAGAAGAACTTGCAAAGGTGATGTCCATATTTCATGAACATACCGACTGAAATCTCCAATACGGTTAGCATCAACACTCATGTAATTGACCATCTCACCACTTGTATGCTTTTGTCTTGACTGGCTTGAAAGCACCAAGCCCTTCTTGTATATTGCAGCTGTCAATGCTGCCTTGACACGTATGCTTAGGTGGACTGTTATAAAAAACCAATGCTGTTGTGACAAAGATTCTACTACCTTTGCAAGGAGAAACGCACAAGCTAGAACAATGCCTTCACTGGCAAACTGTTCCTTGTCTGCAAGACACTGAACAAAGCTATCGATAAAATAAGGACCTACGTATGATGAACAAGAAGTCATCAATGCCAGGAATGCTGCAAAAAGTATATCCTTTTGAACAATGACAACTAACATTTTTGCTAATGACAAGGCACCACTTCCTTTGGCATCCAGCTGGTTTCTAAATTTATGGTAAATGTAATCAGCCTTGTGGGTGTCTGCAACTTGAGGTACATCATCTATGTCCAAAGGTTTCTTATGGCCAGCATCAAGCAAAGGCTTCATCCAAGCAAATGACATCCGGCTGAGAAAACCTGCTGTTGCATAAGGAGTGACTTTGGGCTTAAGGTTTTCAGTATTTTCCTTAATATTATTCAAGAGAGGTTCTTCAATGCTTTGAGTTACGGAACTCTCACAAGTTTTGCAACAAAAACTGGCGTAACTCAGAAAGGATGAAAGGAAAAGAGCCAGAATTTCAACCACAGAACTCAGGCTAATGTGTTTTTGTTGCTTGAACTCTTGAATATTGAGGAATAGGAAGAATGCATAAAGACTCAATGACAAAACCCACCACAGCCGAAGTAAAAATGGAAGCTTCTCTTTACTTTCTTTTGTGAGAGAATAGTATGCATAACCTGACATAATAGCCCAAGCCATTGTCTGAAAAACATACTCCCCTTCGGCTCCAAAATCCTTAGGCCTTTCCTTTAGCCACCAACATAAAGGGTTCCATATTCCAAGTAAGGCATACAGCATTGCTAAAGAAATGCAACTAAGCAGGACCAATTTATGCATAACCCCAAATTGAAACTTTTTATACTGAGTGGGTTTCAAAACAGAGGATTGAGACCTCTGTGTGCAAACTCTACGAATTCTCCAGAAAAGGGGAAGGAAAAGGCAAACAACAAAGACCAAGTGAAGCACAATTGCAAGTGCATGCCGCATGTAAACCCCAAAAACACTATCTGCAAATTCTCCCCATTTCCTATCTCCACCCAGCCGCATCAATTGTGTTGCCCAAATGGAGTCCATCACTACAAGCAAGCCATAGACAAATATCAACATTGCTTTTTCATTCCCAATTTAGTTTTTGTCAAGTGTAACTATCTACAATACCCACTTACTCCTACTCAGAAAACAAATCCCATTCATATTTTCCCATTTATCAATTCACAAACAAATCAGATTCTATAAAATTGATATTGTCACTTCGAATTTCCAACATGAATGCTAAATTCATTATTAATTGATTCAAAAACAACATATGTATGAATAATTAGAAATTCCAGACTAAAACCAGCACTAAAACTAGTACTGAGCCACTCCGAAAACTACAAGCAACCCAATTTTTCTCCCATCTAATGTTCTCAAGGAGTTGCCCAAGCATTTATTTACTACACCCAATTCCTATTAAAGAAAATATATACTAACCATGTTTATGTTTTTAATCCATCAAATCACTGACAGATCATATTCATACAAATTGAATGTTCTAAGTTGTGACACCAATGTACTTATTGATTGTATACTTAAGCATGATGAATCCATTAATCCAGAAGAAAAACGACACTAGAATTAGCTGTAACGCACACTATGAAAAACAGATGAAATACAGATATTATGTCAATCATAAAATGAAACATTTTACTAACATTTCATGGCGGCCACTGGCATGAGCCGCTGCTCTGTTGATGTTGGCATGAGCTTCTCTGCTCTTTGTATCGAGCTCCTCTGTATTCTTCTGGGTGTATCCAGGAATAATTCCGTTGGGATATAACAAATGTTTATTGCGATTATCGACAAGCTTGGTTGCAGCCAAAAAATTTGGAGAATTCGAGGGGTTTTAATTATTTTATCACTGATACACTAACGAATTCTCATGACTAACCAAATATATACATGCAAATACTCGAAGTAAATTGTCTTGTTGACCAAGAAATCGAATGGTGAAATTGTGTGGAAACCATGAGGCGGCGAAGTATTAATAGGAAAGGATAAGAAAGTCAAAACGTAATCTTGCAAATGAGCATGTGGGTAGGCTGAATTCTAGTGCTGGGAAGGAGGAAATTGCTTTGCAGATGTGTGCTCCAAGCAATATAATTTTAAAGTGGGGTAAATATTAGCAAAAGTATTTAAAATTGGTATATGATGGTTGATAGGTATTTATAAATTAGTAGTCTTTTGTCATGTAATGGGCAAACTCATAGATATTTGGAAAAACAAATACTCTTCATTGAAATTCACTCAACAAAACACAAAAAAATGGAGAGAGGGAGTATTGGGGTAGCTAGAATGTCTAGCCTAAGCATATGCAATATCTAGAATGTCTAGTCTAAGCATATGTAATATCTTGCACTATCATGCACAACTTGAGTTGGTCTAGTGGTGGAGAACTTGTGCTCTTGAAAGAGAGGTTAAGCTCAAATCTCACAACGGGGTAGGGTATGTACACCAAACTTTAGCAATTAATGTCTCTAGTATCTATTGTCACTTTATTAAATGTGATATTGTTAGGAAAATGGTGTTTCAACCTTACAATTATAATAGATTAATATGTAGTGTCAAGGGGTTGCAAAGGGAGGTACCCCCTTTGTGAGGTTTGGGGGAATGATCCTTTGATTGGTGGTTTGAGGGTTGTGTGCCTTGGTAGGGATATGAGGGCAATACTCTCAAAAGCCCCACACATACACACATGCATTCTAAATCTAGACCATTCATCATTAGATCTCAGATCTAACTAACGTTAGAGATTATGTTGGCTTTGCGTACCTTAGAAGGCACCCTTGTTTAAGAAGGGTGTTGTGAATTGTTGTATTATTTGTGAGACTCATAGCTATAGGCATTGTATTATTATTGTGAATTGTTGTATTATTTGTGAAACTCATAGCTATAGATTTGCCTCTAGATCTCTTGTTGATGATACTCGTATGAAAATTTGTTATGCAAGTATATTGCAATCTACTTGATTTTTGAATAATAAATTAGGCAACTTTTGGAGGGGGGGATTTTCTCCTAAAAGCTTTTCCTCGAGTAAATCATAATGTTGTGATATGAATGGTAATTATGTTCATTTCTATTTAATTTTCTAATTGTTGTAAAGATATAAAAAAAAAATGCATAACAATCCTCTCAAGATTAGTGTTGTGTGCTAACAATGTGTCACACTTCTATGAATCATTCCATTCAAGGTTGTTCAAGAATGAGGTCTCAAATATCGACTCATAGCTCCCTAGTCATGGAGTGCAAAGGTTTGTAATGGAGGCCCTCAGATTGACCTAGTTGTGCCCTTGCAAGTACACCATGAAATGAGAGATTCAAAGAGAAAAAGCAAGGATGCTAGTCTCCATGATCATCAAATATGCAATGAAATGAAAACTATTCTATATGATTGCAATGCATGAAAGGAAATTAATCTAAATGATAACAATGTAAGATTAATCTATGAAAAGAAATATGAATTTAATCTAATATGAATCTAAACTACATGAATAGCCATGGATGCAAGAAGAAGACAAGAAGAGAGAAGTTGCAATATCCAAGCTCAAGTGCTCAAATTCTCCTCCAAAATTGCTCTCCAAATCTGCAGCATAACAATACATAAAAATTCTATATGAGAATGAGAAGGAGAGGTTTCCTTTTAAAGAGAAATGGACGGTAGAGATTAAGAGACAAAAAATCGAAGGCTATGATTAAGAGGCAAAAAGCCCACCACTTAGGAAGATGTGAAGAAAAATAGATTTTTATTTAATTTTTAATTCATTTTTCAACAAAGAGGGATTTAAGGTGGGGGTTTTATTTAATTAAAAGAGGGATTTTTTTAAATTAAATAAGATTATTTAATTTAATTAAAAATCATATTTTAATTAAATGAGATAATATTATTTAATTAAGAGAGATTTTAATTAAATAAGATAAGATTATTTAATTAAAAAGAAATTTTAATTAAATAAGATTATTTTATTTAATAAAAATAAATTGTTTTCTTTTAATTAAATAAGATAATTGATGAAATGATCAAACCTTAGGAAATATTGAAATAATTGAATTAATTACGATTTGAT
>MU224186.1:5407822-5422483 GCA_018584345.1 Thuja plicata | reverse complement strand
GCTGAGCTTTACAAAGTGATTGCTGAATGCTCGGTATAAGCTGTGGACTGAGTGATGAGCTCGGTAAGCATTCAGAATCGAATAAGTGTTTTCACTGATGACAAATATAACATAATTCCAACAGTTCAGAATGAATAGAGAGACTGTCTTGCCCGAGGCAATAGAAAGTGGTACAACTTCTACCCATTTAGTGAAGTAATCAGTAGCAGTGATAATAAACTTGTGTCCACCTGATGAGTTGGGGTGAATCTGCCCAACAAGATCAAAGGCCCAGCGCTGAAATGGCCAATGAGATATAGAAGGAATGAGCTCCCTACCTGGAGCATGTATCAGGTTACCATGTTTTTGACACTTTTCACATGACTTTGCAAAAGCTACTGCATCAATCTGCATCGTAGGCCAATAGTACCTTGCCCTAAGCAACGTTTGGGCCATGGAAAGACCATTGGAATGTCCCTTACAGATGCCCTTGTGGATGTCAACTAACGCTTGGTCGGATTCTTCCTTTTCTAAGCATCTAAGAAGTGTTCCATCCAGACCCCTCCTATACAAATCACTAGCGATAAGAGAATGGCGAGAGGCATTTCGGGTAAGGTTTTTGCGTTCAGATCGGTTAAAGGTTTCAGGTATAATGCCATCACAAAGATATGAGTAAATGGCACCATAACGGGATGACTCGTGACCAACAAGTGTACAAATGACATGGATTTCTTGGGAGTCCAAGATAGGGTGATGTAGCTCTTCCACCAGGGTTTCAAATCTAGATTCATGTTGATCTAATTGAAGAAGTGAAGCAAGTGTAGCTATAGCATCAACTGCTTTTTTTTTCTGCTGTAGGGATTTGCTGGAATGCGACAAATGTGAAGTGGTGCTTCAAGGAATCAACCATTTTCTCATATTTTGTTTGATATTCATCATTAACTTGGTTGATTATCAGCTGTGAATCCCCATAGATGTGTAATTCTGTGATTCTCCATTCTATGACTATCTTAAGTCCATTTGTTAAAGCTTCATACTCAGCAATCTTGTTTGTACATGGGAACAATAATTTGTAAGACTTAGGAATCATGTACCCATGAGGAGAAACAAACAACACACCAGCTCCTGAACCATTTTGCATAAAGGATCCATCAAAGAACATCTTCCATGTTCTTTCAGTCATATACATGAGATGCTCATCTGGGAAGTCAACTTGAATAGGTGCATTATCTTGTAATGGGAAATCGACCAATTGGTCTTCTATGGCTTGTCCTTTGATTGCTTTACGCTCAATGTACTCTATGTCAAACTCTAAAAGTATCATCATCCATTTAGCAAGTCTACCTGTGAGGACAACGTTACTTAGCAAGTATTTGAGTGGATCTATTTTTTCTATGAGGTGTATAGTGTGCGCAAGCATGTAATGTCACAACTTTTGGGAAGCAAACACAGCTGCAAGGCAAGATTTCTCAATGCTAGTGTAGTTAACCTCATATGAAACAAAAGTAAGACTATTGTAGTATATTGCTCTTTCTTTCCCATTTTTATCAAGTTGAGCTAGTAATGCCCCCAAGGAAGATTTTGTTGTTGAAATGTATAAAATAAGTGGTTTCCTTGGGATAGGAGGCATTAAAATAGGAGGATTTGCCAAGTACTTCTTAATTTGATCTATGCTCTTTTGACAATCCTCATTCCAAACACATTTGACTCTTTTGTGTAAGTTCTTGTTGAAGGGTTGAGCTCTATCTTCCAATTGTGAAATGAATCTCCTTATAGATTGAAGACGTCCTTGAAGACTCCTCATTTGAATAATGTTTTTAGGAGGTGGCATATCTATGATTGCTTGAACTTTTTCAGGGTCCACCTCTATTTCTTTTGCTGAAATGATGAATCCAAGTAGTTTTCTAGAGGTGACTCCAAATGCACACTTTTTAGGATTTAACCTTAGTTGAAATTGTTCCATGCGATCTAGAATGACTTCCAAATCATCTAAGTGTGTATGTCTTTGTTTAGACTTGGCCAAGGTGTCATCCACATAATCTTCCATGTTTTTATGCATCATGTCATGAAAAATAGTTGTCATAGCTCGTTGATAGGTAGCTCTTACAGTTTTTAATCCAAAAGGCATAATGTTCCAACAATAGGTACCCCATGCACAAGTGAATGCAGTCTTTTCTTGATCTTCAGGAGCTATCTTAATCTGATTGTACTTGGAAAAACCATCCATCAAAAAATAAATCTCATAACTCGCATTCATATCCACTATCATGTCTATGTTGGGGAGTGGAAAGTCATCCTTTGGGCATGCTCTATTGAGATCTCTAAAATGTGTGCAAACTCGAATGGATTTATCATGTTTGGAAACTAGTACAATATTTGATATCCATCCAACATAGGCAATAGCTCTTATAAATTTTGCACCAAGGAGTTTTTCTAATTCTGCTTTGACTAGAAGAGCTATGTGAGGATGCATCTTTCTCAATTTCTGTTTAATTGGTTTGACATTTGGAGCTATAGATAAGTGATGCATGATAAGATTTATGTCCAATCTTGGCATATCTGAATAAGTCCATGCAAAATTGATCTTCTTTTTCTGTAAGAACTTAGTGTAAGCTTCTTTTCCTTGAGGTGACAAGGACTCATCCAAGTGTACTATTTGTGGAGCCTCATCTGTACCCAAATTGACTGCTTGTGTTGGTTCAATAAGCACTGAAGATCAATCTTGAAAATAGTTGGGGAGACAATCAAGTACCTCATCCTTAGGTGCCTTAGAGAGGTTTTCACCCTTGGATACGTCATTTCTTTTTACTTTTTTTTTGGTTCTGACACCGCCACATAGTGGTTTTTGCCATCAGAACACCTATTCTTTTGATTTTCTTTTCTTTTTATCTTGTGACTAAGGTACTTGATGTCTGGCTTTGTCATACTAGTAGTCGGTTCACTGGTGGAAGAGACTACGGGTTCAATGACATTTAGATAACAAGCTATCTCATAATCATTTTGGAATGTTGAAAGATCAGGTTCTTGATAGCGTTGGGACCAATCAATGAGGTCAGGATGAATAAGAGGCAAGTCAATGACTGGTTCAAGGTTATAAATGTGAATGATATTATCACTGGTGACCGAAGAGTCAGAGTCTGTCAAGTATCCCTCTAAGCTACCCAAATCAAGATTCATCCTAACAAGCGAAGAATCGTCCACTAAGGCAACATGTGGGTTCAAATCCTCTAATCCTACATGTGACTCATTGGCTACCTCGGGTTGAGAACTATAAATGTGAATAACATCAACATCTCTATCAACTGTGGAGGACTCAGAAAATGAGTCCCATTCATACTCATTTGAACTTGTATTTGAACTGCGACTAGGATGCTTACACCATGAAGGTTTGGGACATCTTGATGTAGAAGGTCCAGTTTCATCAAAAGCAACATCTTCTCTTTCCATTAAACGAACAAGATGCTTTTGTTGACGTTCTCTCAAAGGATCCTCTATATCTGATTCTTGTTCTAAAGTTGCAACTGATGCATGGGTGACTGAAATATCTGAATCTCCCCAAAGGAGAGTAGTGGAAGGGACCCAATATTCACACACATCTTGCTGATTTGTTAAATTAGGTACATACTCTGGTTCATCATCACTATCCAACTTTTCAAAGAGAGGATTAGTGAGCTTGTTGTAATTCTCAAATCCTAGGCCAACCGACTTCTTAGACTTGCATCCAAAAAGGGCATGATTAAGAGGTTCGGACCTAGCATCCAAATTGTGATTAAGAGGGCCATATCCAGGATAACCCATCTGTCTGACAAAAGTATACCCTCTTCCATAAGCCTTAGGAGAGGGAGAGAAGTTCTCATTGTGCATATATTTTTATTCTCTATAGATCTAATCTCTAACAAATGTCTCCTCTTTCTCATTTTGAATAGGCACTAATGATTCTACAAATGTGCCAAATAAGGTTATAGCTGAAGAGGAAGGTTTCTTTTCTTTTGAAGGTTTTCCATAAAACTGAGGTGAAACTGGTAATGTTGTGAGGGAGTTGAGTTGATACCCCCCATACCAAGGTCTATTGACTTAAGCTTGTCTTTACATTCAGCCAAGGTTGCATCAAAATCTTTTGCTTCTCTATTGAGGGGAACATGAGCCCTTGCTGAAATTGAATTAACAGATAAAGTGTTATCCCCAGGTATACAAATCTCTATTCCATTGTAGGGGAACTTAACACATTGATGATAGGTAGATGACACTGCTTTCATATCATGAATCCATGGTCTACCAAGTAAGATATTATACGCAAGGGGTCCAACATCAACTATTTGAAATACAATGTCTTTTTCAACAGGGCCAATCCTAACAGGAAGGACATCCAACCCCTTGGAACTTCTTTCTGCCTTATCATAGGCTTTGATAGTAATCTTTTTTTTTGGTATCTATGACTTTCTCATAATAACCCAATTCTTTCAAAAGACTAAAAGAACAAATATTAAGCCCAACACCCCCATCTATCAACACGCGCCTGACACAGGTTCTATGGATCATGACCTCAATATGAAGGGCAAGATTGTGTGGATGGCTCAAAGCTTTATCATAATCTTTTGAAAAGAAAAGGAAATGAGGGGTAGCAATGTGATTACCATATTATGGAATTGATTGACATCTAAGATTTTGGGTACATTTGTCATGCGCAAAGCATCTTCAAGGATTTGCTTATGTCTTGGGGACAACTCTAAGAGCTCAAAGATTGAAATCTGAGTTGGGGTTCTCTGTAACTGATCAACAAGGCTATAGCTTGACTTAGGATTAATAGCTGGCTTCAAGGTGACATGCTTGGATGCCACTTGCTTAGGTTTACTGGATTGGCTCAAATTAGGTCCTCTAATGATAACAGGACCTTGACTTTGGGTAACAACATTAAGAGTTTGAGACGACCTTCTAGAGTTGGGACACCCCTTAGCACCACAACTGGTTCTTTATAAAAAATAGGAGAGTCTTCATCTAGATCATAACCATTGGGATCTCTGCCACTCATCATGTTAACATTTTTTTCAACAACTTCAAGCATATTGATAACATTCTCCGCATTTGTGTAAGTATAATTGATCTCAGCTTTGCCATTCTTAACTTTAGAGGTTTCCCCCTTTTCATATTTGGGCAAAGGTTCCTTGAATACTTTATGATCAGCATTGGTTTTCAATCCATCTATTGTAAGTTGTCCACTCTCAATGAGATCTTGAATGATATGCCTGAGTTTCCAGCAGTGTTCAACTTCATGTCCAATACCATTATGAAATATGCAAAAGGCTTTCTCCTTCCACCAATGTGGTTTAACTTCAGGTATACAAAAATTTGCTGCATCTCGAGGATGTGCCAGATTGTTAGCAATAAGTTTCTTTAAAATTTCCTCATATGATTCACCAAGTTTTGAAAATTGACATCTTTCACTCTTAGGCTTACCTTGGTAACTTGGCTTACTTTCTTGTTGATTGGATGTATTGAGCTTTGTAGCTTGAACAATACTAGATAAGTGGAGCACAGGTTGATCTTTAGGTTGGGAGGAATCCACAACTCCATCATTAACCACTTGTTTGTTCCTATTCCAATGTTGGTTCCTCCCTTTATCTGTGTTAGAGTTGTTGTTTTGACCATTGTTGTTGTTATTTCCATGTTTAGTCAAAATTCCTTGTTCTCTTAAAACATCCTTGTTTCTACATGCGGTCTCAACCATAGTGTCAAATGAATCAAAAACCATTTTCTTAACTTCATACTGCATTTCGGGGACCAAATTACTAACAAGAATGTCAATCTTTTCATTGTCAGGAATATTTCTAGAATAGAAAGAGCATTTTCGTCTCCACCTTTGCAAGAAGGTAACAAAGGATTCTCCTTGATTCTGCTTTAAGCTACATAAGTCCAAGAAGGTGATAGATCTTGAAACATTATATGAAAAGTGTTGAACAAATTTGTGAACAAGCTCTTTGAAGGTCTTAATAGGGGGAGTTATCTTAGTAAACCATTCCATTGCTTGTCCCTTAAAACTTCATGGGAACAATCTCATAAGGTATGAATCGTCTTGATGGAACTCAAAACTTGTGGTATAAAACTGGCGCACATGATCATGTGGATCTCCACTCCCATCATATTTGTCATATTGAGGAATTTCAACCTTTCTAGGAAATTATTTCATGTCAGAACTCTTATCAAAAGGATTAGGACAAATTGAGTCCAATGAGAAATAATTCTTAGGTGCGAACATTTTGTCCATTGTTCTTTGCATTTTGTTGATCTTCTCCTCTTGGGATGGACCTTGCTTCTTAATCTTTTTATCCACATCAAAGTTGTAAGGGAATCTAGCACCCTTGTTGATTAGGCTCTCTAGGAACTTATCCTTGTTTTTCTCTAAATATTTCTCCACATACTGTTGAAAAAGTGGCTCTTGTTGCATTTTCATGAAATCTTGGGAGGTGCAAAGCTTGAGCTACTACCCCCATATTCTGAACCATAATGAGCATGTTGGGAAGGTTGTCTTGAGTACCTAGGAGGTTTTGGTCTCCTATAATGATAATGTCTAGAAACCCTTCTTCCTCTAGGGCTAGGAGATCGTGATGGCGATCTTGAATGTCTCCTACTTTGTGGAGTCCTAGGAGGAGTGGATGGAGGAGAATTGTTTCCACCACTAACATGCATATTATTGAATGGATCATTGAGTTGTCGAGCCAAGAGCCTATCTTTCTCTTCTTGAAAGGATTTCTTTTCCATTTCTACCAAAGTCTGTCTCTCCAACTCTAGGCGTCTAATTTTTTCTTCCTTACGAGATTTTTTAATCTTGGAAAACTTTCTTTTCATGCTCAATCCTCTTAATCCTTTCATTCATGTAACCTGAAGAGGTCTTGAGTGGTGAACTTGGTCTTGAATTTCAAAACAAGTTGGTATAAGTTGTATTGACACGAGTGTCATAAAGTTCATCTCCTTGGTTCTCATGTTGTGATAACTCATCGTCATAAGCATGTCTTTTACCTCTCTCTCTCTCTCTCTCTCTCTCTCTCTCTCTCATCCCTTTGGTGTGCATCTAGATATCTTGTTGAAATAAGGGGTGAGGCTGGTCTACTACTATTAGAGGAACCACTGAATGAAATAACATCTCTACTCTTTGCAAACATATCATCATAACATTTATCCATGGCTTCCTTCTCTCTCTGAGTCATTGTGTAACTCATATCCATAGAAGAGCGAGAAGATACTAAGGGGGTACCCAACTCACTAAGGTAACTCTTGGAATCAAACCACAATTCCAAATTGTTCCTAGGCGATTGATCGAATATGGGTCCTTTTTCCTTATGTCTTTGGAGAGTTGAACTAAGGGTAATTGGTTAAAAACCACTTGAAGTCATTTTCTTTGATTTACTTGATATCTCATTGTAATTAGCATGAAATAAAAGGCACTAGTGATAGGACGACCCTAAGAGACGTTGGTACAAAATTAGGATAGTAAAGGAATTAACTTGTCCAAAAAGAGGTGATAAGATAGAAAATTGCAAGAGGCGTAAGACAACACTGCCACAGAGGTGCCCAATAAATTCGGGTGAATACCCTAGCACATATGGATCAGGAGGATGGTCTTACCCAAATTATATTAATTGAGATTGAAATTATATGAAAGTGAATGGACAAGAGACTACCAAAAACTCTCCAAGTGTGTTATCAAAGTATCTGAAGGTTTATCTTTTCAACAAGGACGGATTCTAGCTTACCAAGCTTCCAAGCAAGGTCACTTGTGAAATCAAAGATTGCTAATTCAAGAGGTGAAAATGCAAGAATCCTAAGATAAAAAAGCTTTTAACAATGGGGTAAGTAATCCAATCTAACCCGGATCAACCAAGGACACTGGAAATGAAAGGATAGAAAATTGAGCAAGTTGTAAAAAGTTGGTTTTTCGACTCGGGAACTCAGTTTTTGTTCGTTTTAAATAACCAACTAGATGCATTAACAGATTTTTCTCATGAATCAGGCATGGAAGATAGCAATCAGGGAGTTCAATCAATCGATGTCATCAAGAAAATGAGCAAGGGACAAAGCAACCTTGCACATGAACATGGACAGTGTTATAGTATTTCTACTCCATAAGAATTTTACTTGTGTATGTTCTCAAAATATTTTCCAATCACGCTTATAGTCCTAGAAAAGAAAAAGTTGGTTGCACTATGGTTATTAGTAATGGTTTGACTCTGCAACTTTTGCAATCTCAAGTGGGTGAAATCCAATCCCGACGCATCAAGGTTTTGACACAATCCGAGAATTTAATCAATCAGGAGCTACTGAGGAGATCTGACAACCCACAAGAAACTACACCCGTGGAGATTTCTTCCACAAGGACATTTATATAGCGGTTGTTGCTACCATGGAAAAAATGGCTATTACCGCTTGAGATTCCATCCACATGGTTTACCCAATAAAGGGAGTGTCCACTACGGTTAACCCTCTCTAACAAAGAATACTCACAATATGAACCACATGGGGACTTGGTTTGGATTCAAGTGTTCCAAGTTTCTGATTCTCCCAAAAGGGAAAAGAGCATAATCCTCTAGCCTCTTCACCTCACCCAAACATAGCAAACAAGATTAATTGACCCACTAATTTGAAATTACTTCACCCAAGGTAAATCAACAATAATAACCACCAATCTCAAGAGAGAAAGGACCAATCAAAGTTGAAGACTAAACCAAGTTTAAAGTAATGACAAATCCTTCCCTACCTATAAGGGGATCTATCATCAAGAAGAGCTTCGCATGTAAGACAAGTGAATGAATCCCACTCTCTCAAGATTGCCACAAATAGTTTTCATAGGGCCTAATTACTATGTGAAACATTTATGCAAGAAAGCAAATCTAGGTCCATTTTTAGAGTGCACCATTTGGAAATGTGATCTATGAAAGCAAGAAAACACTCAAGCTAAACACACGAGAGGTTAATTTTTATTTCCAAAATCTAAATGTTATAGAGATGCAAAAAAATACCTCAAGTCCAAAGCAACGTGAGCATTTTGTTGTTTATCCATGCAAGTCCAAGCAATCCCCACGAACTCTTCAACAAGTAAGACAAGCAAACAAACAAACAAGATATGCAATGTATATTCAATTTATGCAAACCCTAGGGTTAGATCTGAAAATCAATTATTAGGAGCAATAATGACCAGCAAATAATCTAAATGATAACTCACATCATGCATTGAACCATGTGAAAAATAAGTGCAAGCTAATCATTAAATGCCCTTTTTTTAAAATTTTGATTTTTGACCTAGTCAACAAGATCTGATTTGTTTGGTATGATTTTGGCCCTAAAAATAGAAATGCAAAGAAGAGACCCCTATTAAAAAACGGAGATCTTTCCAAAAATGTGAATTTTTTAGCAATATTTTCTGATTTGTGCCCTAGGAACCCTATTTATCAAAATAGACCAGTTTTTAAAGATCAAAATTTTAAGCCATTATTTATCATCAAAACAAAAAACACAGAGAACACACCCCTTGTAGAATTTCAAGAGCTTTCCAGAAATGCAAATTTTTTTGAAAAATTTGCTGATTTGCGACCATAAATGAATTTTCATGAAAAATCATAAAAAAATTATAAATCGCAGAAAAATGATCCGAAAAATCTGATTTTTAGACTAAGAGACCTGTGACCCAATACCAACCTGCAAAAAAATTTCAGACCAAAACTCCAAGCCGTTTGGGAGATATGATCAAATCTTTCAAAAAACCCTAGGTTTTGTCTTCAACTCATCCTACACAAGGGTTAGGCTTGACAAACTTCAATAAAATAACCATGTAAACATTACAAAATCTAAAAATATGAATAAAATGAAGGAAAATCAGGAGTATCATGCCCCACGGTGGGTGCCAAAAATGTGTGCTAACAATGTGTCCCACTTCTATGAATCATTCCATTCAAATTTGCTCAAGAATGAGGCCTCAAATATCGACTCATAGCTCCCTAGTCATGGAGTGCAAAGGTTTGTAATGGAGGGCCTCAGATTGACCTAGTTGTGCCCTTCCAAATACACCATGAAATGAGAGATTCAAAGAGAAAAAGCAAGGATGCTAGTCTCCATGATCATCCAATATGCAATGAAATGAAAACTATTCTATATGATTGCAATGCATGAAAGGAAATTAACCTAAATGATAACAATGCAAGATTAATCTATGAAATGAAATATGAATTTAATCTAATATGAATCTAATCTACATGAATAGCCATGGATGCAAGAAGAAGACAAGAAGTTAGAAGTTGCAATATCCAAGCTCAAGTGCTCAAATTCTCCTCCAAAATTGCTCTCCAAACCTGCAGCATAACAATACATAAAATTTTTATATGAGAATGAGAAGGAGAGGTTTCCTTTTAAAGAGAAATAGACGGTAGAGATTAAGAGACAAAAAATAAAGACTATGATTAAGAGGCAAAAATCCCACCACCTAGGAAGATGTGAAAAAAAGGGATTTTTATTTAATTTATTTTCTTTTTCAACAAAGAGAGATTTAAGTGGGGGTTTTATTTAATTAAAAGAGGGATTTTCTTTTAATTAAATAAGATTATTTAATTTAATTAAAAATGATATTTTAATTAAATGAGATAATATTATTTAATTAAGAGAGATTTTAATTAAATAAGATAAGATTATTTAATTAAAAATAAATTTTAATTAAAAAAGATTATTTTATTTAATAAAAAGAAATTATTTTCTTTTAATTAAATAAGATAATTGATGAAATGATCAAACCTTAAGAAATATTGAAATAATTGAATTAATTACGATTTGATCAAGGAAATTGATTTGAATTAAAATGTTGCAAAACATTGATTTAGGAATTTGATAAAATGATAAAATGACAAATGAGGCTCATAGTCTAGGCGACCATTTTAGGGTGCATACAAGTGTAAAAAGTTTTTCTTCTACCTTAGCTTCCTTCCATACCCTTTATGATCTATGGTTTATCTAAGCTCAAGCCATCTTCAACAAAAAATAGAAATAAGAACCACAGGTAACAAGAGCAATTAACACAAGATGCAAGTCATCCAAATCCCATTGGCAACTAACATTTAATGGTTAAAATTTACAACAACAAAATTTGGTAGATCTAGAGGTCTGTGTTCACTATTTTACATGATAGCTAATAGGGACCCTTGAGGACCTCAACATATGTTTGTTATGTAGAGAAACCAATTCACTTGTTTCAAAAAAATTACAAACAACTAGAATGTGCTTGGTCTTAATTTCAAAGGAAAACATCTGTGTATGACATGAGTATAGTAGGAGGTAATTCTTCAAACCCACAAACTCATGAATTGCCTACATGAAAACTATTTTTCAAAACTGGAGATCAAGTAAACTAGATTTTCTCAACAACTTAAGAATTTAATTGGTGCACAAAAGATTAGTGATATAAACAAATACAATGAATACTTATAGAAAGGATAAATGCAACCCTATACTAAACCCTAGATAAAGATCAAAGGAGAGCTTGAGAAGTGTCCATCAAGGGTAACTTTAGTGGCAAATAGTTACTATCGACGATTTCAAAATTGGTGAATAGGTTGGACCTAATGGGGTGGTCGGATAGCCTTGACTTTATCAATTTTTTATCAAATGTGATTCAATTCACCATCTTTTTAATAAATGATTTGTATCAATTTAAAGATTTCGCCAATAGAAACTACATTTTCACAACGATCTATTTAATACTGCTGCCTACCATTTTGGAAGTGTCATAATTCACTGCCGTATTCACCAATATCCATTAATAGTTCAATTTGCATGAGGACCCAAATCGTTTGGCATTTTGAAAGCATGCCTTAATTCACTACCATATTCGCCAATACCATTAATCGTTCAATGTTGTGGGAGGATTGATTTCACTAATACTATTATAATTCCATCCCAATTGATAGTCCATAATCGCCTAGAAAATTGTAACATATATGTTTTGTTAAGGTTTAATTCGCCCTACATTTACATAAGACGTGCTAGAATAGAGTGAGACTCGCCAATATTTGTATTCTATTTAAAATTTTTATTGAATTTTCCAAATATCGATTGGTATAAATACAATCAAAGATCAAATTTATTTTTACACAATATGGTCGATTATGAGCTCTCAATTCAGATCAATAGCCAAGTTACAAACCAAGAACAACCATTGTTGCATTGTCGACTGTTGGTGCTACTCCCTGAGAATCTAAAGGTAAGTGATAATTTTTTTGAAGTGTTATAATTTAATCCATCTCAATCTGTTTGCAAATTTTAATTCATTCTTATTGAGTAGGGAAACCTCAGACATCTATATTCTAGGCCATAGGGCCAATGAATCTTACAGTATATTATTGCTTCTTAAATAAGTATCTAGTTTTTTGTAACCTTTATTTCATTGGGGTGTCAAACAGGAAGAAGAGTAAGACTCCCAAATGTTGTGAAGGCTAGGAGAGGCCAAAATAACACAAAACCTTAATTTCATACTTCTTCAATGTTTGTGGTCAAATAGGTGAAGCTACATCATCACAAATACAAAATTTGCAACTTACACTGAACATTGAAGAAGGCGACTAATGTGATATCCAATATGACAATGAATAAGATGTTCTAGTAGATATCTAGGGTAGCGGGAATGGGATAATTGACTTAGATGACAATGTCGTAGATGATGATGATGCACGAAAGGGGAAAAGAAAATCCAAATAAAAAATGGGTAGAGAGTGGGAGATGAAGAGGAATTTTAAAATTGATTGGGTGTCAAAGTATCCATTCATTGAACTAGTGGAGAATCCAAAGAAAGGTGAACCTCCAACAAAATGCAAGTGTAATATTTGTAGTTGGAAATATACAAAGGATGAGAAGTTGCAACTAAAACTTGATACCGTAGAAAAGCATATCGATAAAGTTTCCAAAAAATAAATCATGGATGGAATTGAAAAATTAGTGATAAGATGGAAAAAAAAGGAGAAATTTTAACATGTTAAGTGCACCTTAGAATATGTTGTGAATTCGCAAACACAGGTAATGCTTGTTAAATCTGGATGTTCTATTCAAGCTCATTTGGAAAGGCAATTAGAGTTTGTTACGTTAAGTGTTATTTTTTATATTTTGACCAGAGAGTGTCCTATGATAGACTACCTAGAATATAGTACTTTTTTATCCTTTTTGGGTGTTCCTAACTTTTCTAATATTCATTAGTCAGTAAACAATGCATAGGACTGGGCAAGTTGTCTTATTGAGGTTGAAAAATAAGATTTATAGGAAAAAAATAAGAGAGTCAAACTTTATTGCATTTTCTTTAGATGAAGTTATGTCGATAGATAATATGTCTTGTGTATGTATGCATTTTTATATTGTATAGAAACATGTCTGCCAACCTCATCTACTATGTGTTTCTAAAATGAAGGAGAGTGCGACAACGAAAAACATATTTCAACTAGTTAAGAATTCTATAATTGAATATGGAGGTATGGATGACTTGACAATTGTAAAAATATTGGTATGTATAGGATCGGGTGGAGTTTCAGTAATGCAAGGTCATATGAATGGCCTTTGTGTAAACTAAAAACTTCTTGTTTACCCTACATGACTATCTAATGAAGGGAGACTCCCCTTAATACCACAAACACACGACAGAAACAAAGAGAAACAACAGAAATTTGCAAGAACAGAAAATTGGCTTCTTATTGGCTCCACAAATGTGAAATTACAAACTTCATAATTACAATATCAAAAGCCACATGGGCATCCCTTACAAATATCTGTAGGACAAAGCCTCAAATAACCACCCAGAACTGCCCTAGAAAACACCACGGGCCTTCCTTAAATAGACAATTTTCCATCGCCCGAGAAGGTTCCAGAAATCCAGCCATTAAGGCCGACTACTCTTAGCATTTAATTATTTTTCACTTTTATTACAAAAGGGTCGGCTTTAAATAGTTATAAAACATGAGATTAGGTAGTCCAACTTCCGAAAGCCATAACTTTTGAACCGTAGCTCCGATTGGCTATTATAACCACTTTTTGGAAACAGGAGATCGCGATCTACAGTGCTTGACTTGGGAAGCGCCAGTCAACCGGGGGTTCGACCTCGATCTGGAGCCTCTAAGGTCCTGAAAATTGAGCTCAAAGGTTTGCACCCTAAAATCTCAACAGTAAATCCTTAATAACTTCGCCAATACAGACGATTTGGCAATGAAATTCAACTGACATTCTTATATGATTAAGATGAACCTTCACCTAGAAAATTAGAATATTCTGAGTTCAAATGGCCAACTTACTAAAAATAGTAAGTTTCCAAAAATAGCAGCTTTGTACAAAATAGCCCTTATTGAATAGAAAAACACATATTTTTGGGTGATGCAAGATTGCCCTTACACCCAGGATGCTCCTGCATCAGACACCCGGGGTAATTTGAGAAGTGACCCTGTCACATCTCAGGTGTGTAGAGGAAAACCAAGCTGGTCAACCTCCTCCTTTGTCAGCCATGATGAATCTTCTACAGGTCATCCTTTCCACTTGACCAGATATTTTTTATATGTCCTGTTCCTTGTGCTTCTACCAACACGACTGTCCAGTATGTCTTCAATCTCCTTGGTATCTGAACTACTTGCTGGAATACTCCACTGTGCTGCTGTGATCTCATCTTCAACACCTCCT
>MU224186.1:5357877-5392894 GCA_018584345.1 Thuja plicata | reverse complement strand
CTTGAATGCAGACTCTAAACTTGGTAAGACACTATTATCAAAGTTATTCATCTCAAATGAAATCAGTCTACCAATCAGGCTATCAAGAGTGACTGTATTGTTTGCTACTACTCTCATTTCTTGAATAGCAGAGACTCTAATAACATATATGGCAATATGGTTCTTAAGATTTTACTTACCACTATCTCCTCTTCAAGTGTACCTCCAATGCCTCTTATAGCATTGACTACTTTAATTCTTGTGCTGTACTGAGTGATGTTTTCACCTTCTTTCATTTTGAGATCATAAAAATTTCCTCTAAGCTTTCTGCCTTGGCTCTCAAAACATTTGCATCACCTCCATGTACAAGCTTTAGCTTATCCCACATTATTTTTGCATTTTTGCAATCTTTGACATCGTCAAATTCAGCATCAGAGAGTGAGGCTGAAAACTCTATAACCATGTAGTTATGTTCATGCTTTACTCTCAATTGATCTACCGTCAATGGTCCTGTAGGCAACACAAATTTAGTATCTAAGTATTGAGTAATATAATTGCCAATACCTGATAAGTGAAGCTTTATTCTTCTTTGCCATGAAGCAAAGTTGTCCTTGTTCAACTTGGGCACATCTCGTCTGTTCATCTTGTGATCTTTTCTTAGGTCTTGAAATCTTCCTTCTAAGCACACAAGCTCTACTACCAATTGTTAGTAATAACTAAGAGGGGGGGCGCTGAATCAGTGGCCTCAAAAATTCATCCTTTAAACTTCAATCCACCAATTAATACACCTCACATTATTAAGTCCCTACAAGATGTATGCCTTGATTCTCCTTGATTATCTTGTCTTTCCTTATTCTCCTTGATTATCGATAAGTAGCAATACTGATTTACTGATACTCAGTAAATATGCAGAGTATACCAATCAATCCATAAATGCATATGTGAAATGTAAAACAATAAAGTAATAAACCATACACACATAACACAAGGATTTTAATGTGGAAACCCTGTTAAGGGAAAAACCACTGGGACCAGTACCCCAAATTTTCACTCTTCTGAAGTGAGCCCTATTAGGAGCCAACCCTGTTAAAGGTTACAAACACACTGTTAAGTGCGATCTTGTTAGACGATTTTTATACATAGATTGTCACTAAGTATCTGGCATCTACGCTACCATCCTTGAATCAGTCTCATGACTATCAATAGGATTTATGCTAAGCTTACTACCATCCTTGAATCAACCTCCTTCTTAGACTGTCAATAGGCTTTAGGTAAGACCGATGCTACTATCATGAGTCAATATTTTTGGTAATCTGTTAGGATATAACTCAATTTACAAAAGACTGTTAAGTCCTACTCTGTGAAGAGACTTAATTCTTCAATGGTTAAACTGAAACACAATGACCTGCTTCTAATGCAACTTTGAATTGCAAATATTCAGATTTATTTACTTACAATACCTCTCTGATCAATGTATCAATTCAATTCCTTTGTGCTTCACACTTTCTGCTCAGTGATGTTGTGCTTTGCTATTCATTGGTGTCTGCAAAATTCATTATCTCTCCTTTAGCTTGATTGATCAGGACTGTATGAAGCTTATCCTTCATCAGTTTATTTTCAGCATCTTCTCTCAATTCACTCCCCCGTGTATCTGGGTGCCTATGGAAATGAAGTATGATTGTCTCTTATATAGACATGATATTCTAGTTCTTGATTGTTGATTCTTGGCGTGAAAAACAATCCAGCCAATTTGATTTACGGCTTTAACTCCTAATTTATCTCGTAGTTATCTTCTTGCCAATTGTATAAATCAATTTCTTAACTGTTGTTGAATAAAACAAATAAAACAACTAGTTAAGTCTATCTTTAGGCTCTGCCAACTAGATAATTTGTCATTTTCTGATCTCTCTTTTCTGTCGGTTAATTTTACAGTTCGTTGCCGGTGACAACTGCCAATTCTGTTGGTGTATCTTCAGTTAGCTTTGGGATCTCCATCTATCGGGCATCATTGGATCTTGCTCATCGGGAAACTCTACTTTCAGCTCGTCAGGCATCCTATGATTCTGCTTCGTCGAGCAACACTGTCTTCAGCTCGTCGGGCATCACTGTGACTTCATCTCTGTCTTTACCGATGGTGTGCACTCCGCCGATGTAGTCTGTCACTTAGTGAATACTTGACTTCTATGCATTGCTGAAAGAATAATCATTGGTCCATTGATTCTCTGAAGTCTTTGGCATTATGTGAATGACCATACATATGATATCAAGTTGACATCAATGAAAATACAAACCATTAACTGATTTAATGTCTTGCATCATCTTCAACTTAACATTATCAAACATTCAATTAGTTACATGTCATCACAGGCCACCACCTTGATAACCCATTTTTGCTAGTATGGCTACTCCTAAAATATATGTTTGTTTTGTGGTTTCACTCAAAATAATATATTTTGTAGAGACTGCAGTAGCTATTACAGTGGGACTTGAGGGCATCTCATTATCACTATCATTATTAGTATATGCTTCAGATGGTTTCTCTATTTTCCACAATTTTCTAAACCCAGAATCCTCCGAGATATCCTCAAAAACTATAGTCTTTGGTTCACCTAGATTCTTCCTCATTGACCAAAAATCATTGATTTTGTTTTGTGTCGAATTTGCCTCTACACAAGATTTTAATAGATAATATAGGATACTTTTATAGTAGATGGAATATCAACTCTTTTGTAAAAATTGTCGAACCTCCTGATTTAGATCTCTTGCTCTATTGTTCTTTGTGGGTGCAATGCCATAATTGTGCTAACAATTGTTCTAGAGAAATACCTTTCCATCACTTTTTTGACCTTATCCTAAGAATCCTTGTTTTTTCAATATTTCTAGCAATGGTTTAATTTGATGTTGAATTCTACTTGCAGAGTTTTTATTTGCAACAAGCCTTTCTTTAATGACATTGCATGGATCATACTACCAATAACTGTCAACATCAAAATGAAAAAAAATGAAAAATTTCATGTACGACACTGAATGCTTTTCTCTCAAATGTGAACCCTTCACATGAAAAAGGTAACAAAGTAAATATGTTCTTCTTTTGTTGACTAACAAAGTAGATTTGATCTGTACTCTCTATTTGTTGTAAATATTCCAATGCAAAACCCTCTTTGTCACATGTATTGGAAGCTTTTAGGGTTCTACTCATGACCCATAAAACCTTAACACGGTATATTTTTTCCATGCGGAACCAGTCAATCCATTTTATTTCAGGTCCTAGTTGAATGTAATCTCTACAAGACTCAAGCAATCTAGGCATTGGAGTGTTTGTAATTGCATGATACATTGGATCTAAAAAGAAGTCTACAAAATGATTATGGTTCCTTAGGTTATCATACATCATTGTCTTAGTGGTCCATTCATATATTGGACACATTGTTCTCACCTCATCAGTCTTATACACTTGAATTTGAAGCTTGTTGGTCTCAAGCATTCCATGATATTTCACTTGAAGAAGATGGAACAAGTAGGTTGCCAACCTAAATTTCTTAGAGGAACTTCTTTTAATCATTACAAACTATTTGTGCATGGATTGAACAATATTCTCAACAAAATTATATCTAACACGTGGAAACACAAATGGATATTATATATCATTTCAAGGAGGCTTGCACCCACTTCCTTATTGTTTTTGAATCCAAGGAAAATGTTAACATGGAAATACTATCCTAAACCCATGACACAAAATATCAAATTTATTAGGAGGCTTTTGATTTTTATCCAATTAGATACCATACATTGTTATAGCTTTGAGAAAAACATTTCCCCCCTCTTCATTGGTTGCTTCATAATTGCAAGCAAGCTTTTCTTGGTCAACATGGATGTTTGAGTTTCCAAAATCTTCTGATCCAAACCCTAAGTCCAACAAACTTTTAAATTCTTCCTCAGTAGTGGATAGAATTTCCTTTTGGATATTTTTATTAACAATTGTTTTTCTATTTTCATCATAATTTTGGGTGCACACCATGACAATTTTTGGGCAAGGGAAACCTCAAATAACATCATGTGTTCCAATCCAACATCTCACATTGCATTTTTTTTTAATGTTTAGACTTAATATTTTACTATAGATAATTTTGTGTGCCCTTGGGGCCTTATTCTCATAAGAAAACCTAAGTTTTGAGGTTCGCCTACCCTGGATTATAGGGTCATAAATATTATGGTATTCATTAGTGAAACCTAGGGTTGTAACCAATTAGGCACAATATATTTTTATTTCATTTTTTCATTCTCTATTACTATTAGCCTATTATGGTAGTGGGGGTAGACAAGCTTTAAAATGTAAACCCTCTTCTAGAATCTAAGCCCCAAGATTGAAAAAATAAAAAAATAAATGGAATGTAGGTGTGGTGTATTTCACTTAGGAACTTACCCAAAATCTGAAATTGAAATGATGAATAAAGAGACTAGCGCAAAAATACTCAATTGCATCCCCGGATCTAGATTTTAAATCTCCATGGTTAACTTGTTACTCCAAATTCCAATCTTCCTTAAGTTCAAGAGCTTCCTTGAAGGGAAAATCCATGGGTATTTGTGTGTCTTATAGGTTGTTTGACCTCATGAATGTTATCAAAATCTTTCATTCATTCACTCTGACACATATCTCTATTCCAACAAATTTTTTTAGAAATTTGTGTCCTTTAGAACAACCCAAAATAGAGCTTATTCCATTGATCCTGATCATCCACTAGTCATTAAGTTGATCATTCAAAAATTAAGTGATTTAGACTTTGACAATTATAATTTTATACCCTTGTTAAATATAGTTCATAGTAATGAGTGACCTTATAATATATCTCATAGTAATGAGTTAAAGAGGAACAAGCATTGATTATTATAATTAATTGAGGATAAAGTCAAAGTATAGTTTTTTTAAATCCAAAGTATAGTTATATTTGATATTAAGGATGAGAGAATTTGATTTGAATAATGAATATTATAAATATAATAAATTATATAGTTATTATATTTATTTTTTATTTGATTTCATTATTAAGTTATTATTTAAAGAAATATATATGTATATTTGAATTAGTTGATTATTATACTTATATATCAAGTATAGTTATGTTTGTTGGGATTTCCACCAAGTTTCTAGAAATCCTCTAAAAGCTAGCCATCTTTATCAAAGGGGAAATAATTTCAATCATTATCATGATCAAAATAATAGGGATGAGAGAGGAAGAGGAAGAGGGCAAGGACCAAGAAGAGAAGGTTTTTGTGGGAGTTGTTTCCATTGCAGAGAAGAAGGACACTCAGCCTATGAATGTCCACAATGTAAAGGAAGGATAGACAGGAGGACTAAAGGCCATGCACGAGTTGCACATGCAAATGAAGAAGCTCAGTCAGAACAATTAGATGATGCTAAGAGAGGACAAATCCTAGTTGTCAGGAGGACCCTGATAAATGAAGAGAGAGAGTTATATTAGGGGAAGAGCCTATTTCGCACTAGGTTCAAGTGAGAGGATAAGTGTTGTGAAGTGATTATCAATAGTGGAAGCACTAATAATCTGGTGTCAGAAGAAATGGTCTCAAAGTTGAAATTGAAAAGGGAAAAACACCCACACCCATATCAAATTGCCTGGGTGCTAGATCACCACAAGGTCCTGATCAATGAGTAGTTCTTAGTGAATTTCAAGATTGGAAGTTACCAAGATGAGATACTCTTCGATATCATACCCATGAATGCATGTCATCTGTTGCTAGGAAGGCCTTGGAAATTTGACAGGGATGCTATACACGATGGTCATGCTAATACTTATTCTTTGACAAAGGATGGAGTCCAACACAAGATGAAGCCATTAAAGGAAACATAAGAAAAGGTATGTAGTAATTCCAGAATATGTTTAGTTGATGGAAGGAACTTCTTAGAAGGTATGAGATATGAGCATATGTGTTTTTCTTTAATTCCAAAAGTTGGTAAAGAATAAGTAGAAGATGTACCTACGGAAGTTGAAGACTTGTTGGAAGGGTTTCACGATACTATATCTGATAGTGTACCTAATGGATTTCCACTAGTGAGAAAGATCATTCATCATATGGACTTGATTTCAGGGGCTAGTTTTCCAAACAAGGAAACATATAGGATGACTCTAGTAGAGAGTGAGGAATTGAACAGACAAGTGCAAGAGTTGTTGTAGAAGGGATCTGAGAGAGTTTGATTCCACGTGTTATACCAGAGGTACTATTGCCAAAGAAAAATGGAGAATGGAGGATGTGTATAGATTCTTGATCTATCAACAAGATCACTAGCAAGTACAGATTTCCCTTGCCAAGGATGGATGATATTATGGATTGTTTGAGTGGAGCTTTGTATTTCACAAAGATAGACCTAAAGAGTGGATATCACCAAATCAGGATCAAAGAAGGAGATGAATGGAAGACATCCTTCAAGACAAAGGAGGGCTTGTATGAGTGGTTAGTCATGCCTATTGGGCTAACTAATTCACTTAGCAGATTCATGCGGCTTATGAATGAAGTACTGAAAGAATTTTTGGGTAAGTTTGTCATTGTTTATTTGGATGATATTTTGATCTTCAGTATGACATTAGAAGAACATATAATGCATATTCATAGGTGTTTGAGAGGTTAAGGGAAGATAAGTTGTTGATTAATTTTAAGAAGTGAAGTTTTATGAAGAAGGAGTTAGTGTATCCGAGATTTGTAGTTTCTGCTGAGGGTTTAAAAATGGACCAAGAGAAGGTAAAGGCTATCCTCAAATGGCCTACTCCAAGGAGTGCTACTGAGGTAAGATCTTTGCATGGTTTTTCTATGTTTTATAGAAATTTTATTCAAACTTTTAGTAGTATATGTGGACCCTTGACTGAAACAATGAGTAGGGATAGGAAAGAGTTTAAGTGGACTCTAGGGGCAGATAAGAGTTTTGAATTGTTGAAAAGAAAAGTTACTGAAAAACATGTTTTAGCACTTCCAAATTTTAACAAGGTGTTTCAAGTAGACTGTGATGCTAGTGGTAATGCTATTGGAGCCATTCTGAGTGCGGAAGGTAAACCCATTACCTTTTTTAGTGATAAGTTGAATGATGCCAAGAGAAAATATTTTGTTTATGATCAGGAGTTCTATGTTATAGTTCAGGCATTGAGGAAGTGGAGACATTATCTTTTTCCCAAAGACTTTGTTTATTTACTAATCATCAAGCCTTGCAATATTTGAATAGTCAAGCAAAGTTGAATCAGAGGCATTTGAAATGGGTTGAGTTTTTACAGAGTTACACTTTTGTTTTGAAACATAGGAGCATAAAGTCTAATAAGGTTGTAGATGCCCTTAGCCGGAGACATATTTTGCTGACATAGATGCAGATTGAGGTTGTTGGGTTCAATGAACTCAAGAATTTGTATGTCGAGGATCCATATTTTGGGGAAGCTTGAAAAGATTGTACATAACCTGTTACTCTAGATAGAACCAAATGGTTGGACTTCATAATCCAAGATTTTATGTTATTCAAAGGTAGTCAGTTGTTCATTCCAACAAGTTCCATGAGGGAGAATATAATCATAGAAAAACATAGTGGAGGACTGGGTGGAAATTTTGGTCAAGATAAAATCATTGCTCTGGTTAGTGAAAATTATTACTAGTCATAGTTGCAGAAAGATGTTAAGAAATTTGTACAAAATTGTAGGGTATCTCAGATGGAAAAAGGAGCCAAGCAAAATGTAGGGTTATATCAGCCATTACCTATACCAGAGAAGTCATGGGAGCATATTAGTATGGACTTTGTTCTTGGCCTACCAAGACCTCAGAGAGGGAATGATTCCATCTTTGTAGTGGTAGACAGATTTTCAAAGATGGCACATTTCATTCCTTTCAAGAAGACTAATGATGTTGTTCATGTAGCAGAATTATTTTTCAGGGAGGTGGTTAGACTACATGGTTTACCAAAGAGCATAGTTTCAGATCGAGACACCAAGTTTGTTGGGTACTTTTGGAGAACCTTGTAGAGAAATTTGAAGACAAATTTGAAGTTCAGCTCAGCACACCATCCACAAACTGATGGACAGACAAAAGTGGTGAATAGGAGTTTTGGGATATGCATCTGGTGGCTTTGGCTTGCAGATATTGTAATGAAAAAGCCCATGTGGGTGTGGATGTTATATTTTTTAATATTGTAATTCCATTTCATTGGAGATAATAGAAGGCCCATTTCTTGTCCTTATGATTCATTTTTATTCTCATTTCTATTGTGTGTGTTGTGTTAATAATTGATGAAGGGTACTCCCCTTATTAACACATCACACAACATAATCAAGAATAACAACAAATTATAAGGACAAGAAATGAGCCTTCTATTATCTACAATGAAATGGAATTACAATATTCAAAAACATAACATGCTCAGCCACATGGGCATTTTCATTACAATATTCTGCAAGCCAGAGCCACTAGATGCATATCCCAAAAACTGCCCCAAATAACCCTACGAGCCTTCATTATATAGGCAATTTTAATCGTCCAAGAAGGTTTTAGAAATTTTAACCCTAAAGTTTGAGGTTGACCATACCTAAGATATTATGATTCATTTTTATTACATTAAAATAAGCCCCGAACAATTTTTGGAACTCAAAAGAAATTTTGAAGTTATTTCATTTTCTGCTATTTCAGGTAGCGCAACTTCTGGAGACCATAACTCATTGCCCGTTGACCCGATTGGCTATTATAACCCAATTTTGGAAATGCCACAACGTTATCTATAGTGATAGAATTAAAAAACTCTAGCCAACCAATATTTCAACCCCTTTAAGATCCTCTAAAGCCTTCAAAACTGAGTTCAAAGTTTTTGTACCCTACTGCCAATGTAAAAATAAATTAATATCTTCAAAACTAGACTTGATCTTGCAATGAAAATTTACTACAAGGATGATATAATCAAAGTGAACCTCCAAGGAAGAAAATAGAACATTTTGAGCTTAATCAAAAAACTTACTAAAAATAGAAAATTTCCATCAATAGAATCTCTGCGCAAAGGTAACCCTTATTGAAAAGAAACCACAAAATATTTTTGGGTGATGCAAGATTTCCCTTACACCTAGGATGCTCCTCCATCAGACACCCAAGGTAATTTGAGAAGTGACCTTGTCACATCTTAGGCGTTCAAAGGAAAACCAAGATGGTTAACCTTCTCCATTGATAGCCATGATGAATCTTCCATAGTTTGTCCTTTCCATTTGACCAAATATTCTTCATATGTCCTATTCCTTGTGCTTCTACCAATACGACTATCCAAGATGTCTTCAATATCCTCTGTAACTGAAGTATTTCCTAGAATGTTCCACTATAATTTTGTGATCTGATCCTCAACACTTCCTTCATGATATTCTGTCAGATCTGAAATGCTAAATACTGGTGAAATATTGAGTTCACTAAGCATTTCCTGAATCATGCTTCTTTAGTATTTTGCATGGTCTAAAATTCATCTTTAACTTATTGTATGTTCCTAATGGAAATCTCTCCTTATCAAATTAACCATGACCTCATCCCCCACCTGGAATTCCTTATGCCTCCTTTTCGTATCTTCCTTAGCCTTGTACTATATATTCATTTTATTAATATGCTTCCTTACCTCCTCATTCAAATTATTCAAGTGTTCTGCAAATTCTTTAGCTTCAACGCTACTTATCTCTCCTTTGTCCAACTTTCTTAATTTTGACACATTTCTGGGACTACTTCCATATACTACATGGAATGTTGATTTACCAATTCTCCTATTGACATAATTATTATATGCAAATTATGCCTATGGTAAAACCAAATCCCATCCCTTTAGTTTATCTCCAACCAAACACCTCAACAAATTCCCTAAACTCATGTTGACCACTTTTGTCTGTCCATCAGTCTGTGGATGGTGTGTTGAGCTGAACTTCAAATATGTCTTCAAATTTTTCCACAAGGTTCTCCAAAAGTACCCAACAAACTTGGTGTCTCGATATGAAACTATGCTCTTTGGTAAATTATGTAGTCTCACCACCTCCCTCAAAAATAATTCTGCTACATGAACAACATCATTAGTTTTCTTGCAAGGAATGAAATGTGTCATCTTTTAGAATCTATCTACCACTACAAAAATGGAATCATGCCCTCTCTGATTTCTCAGTAGGCCAAAAACAAAGTCCATACTAATAACTAATACCCTCCCATAGCTTCTTTGGTACAGGTAATGGATGATATAACCCTGCATATTGCTTGGCTCCTTTTTCCATCTGACGTACCCTACAACTTTTTACAAATTTCTTAACATATTGCTGCAACTATGACCAATAATAATTTTCACTAACCAGAGCAATGATTTTATCTCAACCAAAATGTCCAGCCAGTCCTCCACTATGCTTTTCTTTGATTAGATTCTCCCTCATGGAACTCCTTGGAATGCACAAATAACTACCTTTAAATAACATACCATCCTGGATTATGTAGTCCAACCATTTGGTTCTATCTAGAGTAACATGTTATGTACAAGATTTCCAAGCTTCCCCAAAATCTGGATCCTTGGGGTACAAACACTTGAGTTCCTTGAACCCAACAACCTCAATCTGCATCTCTGTCAGTGGAATCTATCTCGTGCTAAGGGAATCTACAACCCTATTAGACTTCCCACTCCTATGTTTCAAAACAAAAGTGTAATTCGCAAAATTCAACCCATTTCAAATGCCTCTAATTCAACTTCGCTTGACTGTTCAAATAATTTAGGGCTTGATGATCAATAAATAAAACAAACTCTTTGAGAAAAATATATTGTCTCCCCTTCCTCAATTCCTGAACTATAGCATAGAATTCTTGATCATAAACAAAATATTTTCTCTTGGCATCATTCAACTTATCACTAAAATAAGAAATGGGCTTACCTTCCTGACTCAGAATATCTCCAATAGCATCACGGTCTACTTGAAAACACCTAATTGTTAAAATCTGGAAGTGCTAAAACAATCTCTTCTGTAACTTTTATTTTCAACAATTCAAAACTCTTATCTGCCCCTAAAGTCCACTTAAACTCTTTCCTATCCCCTCTCATTGTTTCAGTCAAGGGCCCACATATACTACTAAAATTTTGAATAAAATTTATGTAAAAGCTAGCCAAACAATAAAAATATCTTACCTCAGTAGCACTCCTTGGAGTAGGCCATTCAAGGATAGTCTTTACCTTTTCTAGGTCCATTTTTAGACCTTCTGCAAAAACTAAAAATCCCAAATACACTAACTCCTTCTTCATAAAATAGCATTTCTTCATATTAATTAACAACTTCTCTTCCCTTAGCCTATTAAACACCCTATGAATATGCATTATATGTTCTTCCAATTTCATACTGAACATCAAAATATCATCCAAATAAACAATGACAAACTTACCTAGAAATTCTTTTAGTACTTCATTCATAAGCTACATGAATGTGCTCGGTGCATTGGTTAGCCCAAAAGGTATGACTAACCACTCATACAAGCCCTCCTTTGTCTTGAAGGATTTCTTCCATTCATCTCCTTCTCTAATCCTGATTTGGTGATATCCACTCTTTAGGTCTATCTTTGTGAAATACACAGCTCCACTCAAACAATCCATAATATCATCCATCCTTGGCAAGGGAACGTTATACTTGGTAGTTTTCTTATTGATAGCTCAAGAATATGTACACATCCTTCATTCTCCATCTTTATTTGGTGCTAGTACCACTGGTACAACACATGGACTTAAACTCTCTCACATCAATCCCTTCTACAACAACTCCTACACTTGTATGTTCAATTCCTCACTCTCTACTGGAGTCGTCATGTATGCTTCCTTGTTGGGAAAGCTAGCCCCTGAAATCAAGTCCATCTAATGACTGATATTTCTCACTAGTGGTAATCCATCAGGTACATTATCAGATACACCCTAAAACTCCTTCAACAAGTTTGTAACTTTTGCAAGTACATCTTCTACTTCTTCTTTACCAACTTTTGGAATTAAAGAAAAAGATATATGCTCATGTCTCATACCTTCATAGAACTTTCTTCCATCAACTAAACATATTTTTTCATTACTACATACCTTTTCTCCCATTTCCTTCAATGGCTTCAGCTTGTGTCAGACTCCATCCTTAGTCAAAGAATAAGTATTAGCATGACCATCATGTATAGCGCACGTGTCAAACTACCAAGGCTTTCCTAGAAACAAATGACATGCATCCATGGGTATGATATCATAGAGGACCTCATCACAATAGCTTCAAATATTGAACTTCGCTAAGCACTGCTCATTGACCAGGACCTTGTGGTCATCTTACACCCATGAAATTTGATATAGACATGGGTGTTTTTCCCTTTTTAGCTTCAACTTTGAGACCATTTCTTCTGACACCAGATTATCAGTGCTTCCACTATCTATAATCACTTCACAACACTTATCCTCGCACTTGCACCTAGTGTGAAATAGGCTCTTCCTCTGATCTAATTATTTCTCTTCATTTATCAGGGTCCTCCTGACAACTAGGGTTTCTCCTCTCTTAGCATCATTTGAGTGTTCTGCTGAGTTTCTTCATTTGCATGTGCAACTCGTGCATAGCCTTTAGTCCTCATGTCCATCCTTCCTTGATGTTGTGGACATTCATAGGCTCGGTGTCCTTCTTCTTTGAAATGGAAACATGTCCCATGAAGACCTCCTCTTCCTGGTCCTTTCCCTCTTCCTCTTCCTCTCTGATACTTGCTATTTTGATCATAGGAACGATTGAAATTATTTCCCCTCTTATTTTGATTGCTACTTGACTCATCATTCTTTTTCTGATCTTCATTTCAGCCTCCATAAGACCGTCCACTAGATCTTCCACCACGACCTCTTCCACCTTGCTTTCTTTCTAACTTCTTGTTCAACTTCTCTTCCACCCTTAAGGCAAGCTGGTATGCTTCTTCAATATTGGTCATTCTAATGAGACTCAACTCATCATGAATACTTGGCTTCAACCCATGAAGATAATGGGCAACTTTTTCCTTCTCAGCTTCTACATGACATGTTCTAATGAGGAATCGATAGAATTCTTCTGTATACTCCTGCAAAGATCCCCCTTCTTGTTTCAACACTTGCATTTTCTTTAGTAGATCGAGCTCATAATCATTGGGAATGAATCACCTCCTCAATTTCTCCACCATTTGGTCCCATCTGGTTATTTTCTCCTTTCCTCTTCTATTCCTCTCCAACTGAATCTCCTGCTCTTTGAATCAATGTGCTGATCGCACAGTGGGCACCAAAAATGTGATAGCTAAAAGTGGACCTCTACTTTAACAGTGCACTTCAACATAGTCATTATTCATCAGTTGCATACATGAATGAATATGGATTCATTAATCCTGCATGTCTAAATGAGTCGACCTGTTGCCTTCTAGAAGGCAGGATTTTGAGCTTGCTCTTAGATCATTGCAAGATCAGTGACTACACACTAACCTAAATGAAGTATTTAATCTATATGATAAAAGTAAAATGCTTTGATTAATCTAAATGAGTGTGCAAATTTTATGTTAACCCAAGTTAATTAAATTCAATTTTAAACACCAATTGAAGTGTGATGGATTAATTTTAATACAACAAATGGAAGTGTGCTCTATGATTAGATTTGCATGATTTAATAAAAGTAAACTAAATGCTAATCAAATTGAAAGATAAAATGATAAATGATTGAATACAAATTACAAAATAATAACGATAATAAAAATTTGGGATCCTTTGTGAAGGAAAATAGTTTCTCTTTTATAGAAATCTCTCTTGAATCGACGGTCAAGATCAAACAAAAAGAGTGGCGCAAATTCAATTGAAGAAGCACAATCCATGTGCAAGTGATGTGATTTTTCAAGAGAGTCAGTTGAATGAACTGACTAATCAATTATTTTGGAAACTTGCAAAATCAGTTTTCAGTTAACTGAAATGTTTCCAAAATGATATATAGATGAGAATCAGTTAACTGAGTAGAACTGGATTGTTTCCAAAATGATAAATCTGTTAACTGGATTGTTTCCAAAATGATAAATCTGTTAATTGGATTTAATGATGTCATATGCATTTTTAATAATTTAATTGATTTTGAATGCACATTTATGTTTTTATAATTAATTTAATTCCTTTTTGATTTAATTGACAATTTTGTAATTTTATTTAATTAATATATCAAAATATCAATTAAATAATTAACATAAGGTTTATTTTCCAATGTAATGTGATTTTAGGAATTAATTAATTAATCAAGTAAGATGATCGATTAGGACCTAGGGTTTAGGTCTAATCATTTTAGATTTGATGAATTGCCTGTTTGGTTTATGACTTAGAATAATCAAGATTAGGGTTTCTTGATTAATTGTTGAGATTGGGGGTCTAGGGTTTAGGTGACCATTTTTAGGTGATTACACCTGCCACCAAATTTGTGCATGACCCTTCAGTTTGGCCTTTGCAAATTTGACCCTATCTGGATCTTTGACATCTTTGTACTCAAAATATTCTTCTAGATCATTGATCCAATCGATCAAACCTCTAGGTTAAGATTTCTCAAAAATGTGGGAACTTCAATCTTGGGTCTCTTTCCAATCTTGGAAATGGACCTAAAAAACCTATCCTCCTCAGGATCTCTAGGCACTTCTGGTGCTTCTTGGTAACCTTGTCCTTCTTGAAGTTCCTCTTCACTTTCATCTCTAACTACAATATTCATTCCTCTGGGCATCTGCTCTTGCAATGCTTGCACTTGTCTCTGGAGGGCTCTAAAACCCTCTTCTGTCATACTTGTAACTCTCCTACCATGGTTCCTTTGAGGAGGAATTTTGGCTCCTATCACTTGAACCTACAATCACAGTTCTAGTGCAAACTACCCCATAATCGTTGATCTATCTACAGATTTAGGAACTCCTACTCTAATACCACTTGATGAAGGGTACTCCCCTTATTAACACATCACACACAACAAAATTGAGAATAACAATGAATTATAAGGATAAGAAATAGGCTTTCTATTATCTCCAATGAAATGGAATTAAAATATTCAGAAATATAAAATGCACAACCACATGGGCATTTTCATTACAATATTCTGCAAGCCAGAGCCACCATATGTATATCCCAAAAACTTCCCTAGATAACTCATGTGCCTTCATTAAATAGGCAATTTTAATCGCCCAAGAATGTTCTAGAAATTTTAACCCTAAAGTTTGAGATCGACCATCCCTAAGATATTATTATTTATTTTTATTACATTAGAATAAGCCCCAAACAAATTTTGGAACTCAAAAGAAATTTTGAAGGAATTTCATTTTCTGCTATTTCAAGTAGCGCAACTTCCAGAGATCATAACTCATCGCCTGTTGACCCGATTGGGTTTATAAAACCATTTTGGAAATGTCATGAAGTGCTCTTTAGCACTTGGGTTGCAAAGCTCTAGTCAAGAAAGGTTTCAACCCCTTTCAGAGCCTCTAAAGCCTTCAAAACTGAGTTAAAAGTTTCTGTACCCTATTGCCAATACCAAATTTTTTAAATATCTCCAAAACTAGACTTGATCTTGCAATGAAAATTTACTGGAAGTATAATATAATCAAAGGGAGTCTCCAGGGAAGAAAAGAGAACATTATGAGCTCAAATGAAAAACTTACTAAAATTACAAAATTTCTATCAATAGCAGTGCTGCACAAAGATAGCCCTTATTGAAAAGAAACTAGAAAAAAAAATTTGTGATGGATTTCCCTTACATCCAGGATGCTCATGCATCAAATTTCCTTTTGGATATTTTTATTCATAATTGGTTTTCTATTTTCATCATTGTATTGGGTGCAGACCTCACTTTTTGGGCAAGGGAAAACCTCAGATAACATCACGTGTCCCAATCCAACATCTCACACTGCAATTTTGTTTATGTTTAGTCTTAATATTTTACTTTAGACAATTTTGTGTGCCCTTGCGGCCTTATTCTCATAGGAAAACCTAAGTTTTGGGGTTCGCATACCCTGGATTAGAGGGTCATAAATATCATGGTATTCATTAGTGAAACCTAGGGTTTTAACTAATTAGGTATAGTGTATTTTATATTTTGTTTTTCCTTTCTTCATTACTATTAGCCTATTATGGTAGTGGGGATAGACAAGCTTGAAAATGTAAACCCTCTTGTAGAATTTAAGCCCCAAGATTGAAAGAAAATGGAATGTAGGTGTGGTGTATTTCAGTCAAGAACATACCCATAATTTGAAATTGAAACGATGAATAAAGAATTTGGCGCAAAAATACTCAATTACATCCATGAATCTAGATTTTGAATCTTCGTGGTTAACTTGTTACTCCAAATTCCAATCTACCTTAAGTTAAAGAGCTTCCTCGAAGGGAAAATCCATGGGTATTTGTGTGTCCCGTAGGTTGTTTGACCTCATGAATCTTATTAAAATCTTTCATTCATTAACTCTAACATGTTTCTCTATTCTAGAGACTTTTTGTAGAACTTTGTGTCCTTTAAAACAACCCAAAATAGAGCTTATTCCTTTAGCTATGATCATCCAATTGTCATTAAGTTCATCATTCAACAATTAAGTGATTTAGACTTTGACAGTTATAATTTTATACCCTTGTTAAATATAGTTCATAGTAATGAGTTCCCTTATAATATATCTCATAATAATGAGTTAAAGAGGAATGAGTATTGATTTTTATAATTAATTTAGGATAAAGTCAAAGTATAGTTATATCTGATATTAAGGATGAGAGAATTTGATTTGGATAATAAATATTATAAATACAATCAATTATATAGTTATTATTTTGTTTTTTGTTTGATTGCATTATTAAGTTGATATTTAAAGAATTATATGTATATTTGAATTAGTTGATTATTATACTTATATCAAGTATAGTTATGTTTGTTGGGTTTTCCACCAAGTTTCTTTTAATTGTCTAAAAGTTAGCTATCTTTATCACAATCTCTGAGAGATTCACACACCAAGATGGGAGACAATTTTACTCCAAACCCTTTGTCCATTTTATTTAAAATTTGAAATAAGCTACAAAGTGTATTAAAAAACATGAAAAACTAACTTGAACACTTTTTATTACAATTTGTAGACTTTCCCTAACTTGTAGGCAATCATGAATGTACAAAAAACAATATAGAAAGACTTCACAAAACTTGAGAATATTCCTCCTTGAATTGCGCCAGGATGCATGAAATCCACTTTGCTGACTCTATTGTTGATTTGAGGGAAACATTATTTCTCAAGCCCTTCAAACTTTGTCCCAACCTGAAAAACAAGGATCCACGATGTCTTCATTGAAGAGGCAATACAATACCACATGTGTTCACATTGGGGGGTTTAAAATGGGAAAAAGGGGGCAATATATAGCCTAAATAGGGGGTTAAGGGTGGGGATGGGGATGAGGGTTTATATAAGAAAATGAGTGTGGGGAGTATTGGGTGGGTATTGGAGGGGGTAGACAAAAAAGTAGTTTGGGGCAATATTTTTGAAAATAGGAGGATTCTTTAGTATGCCACAAATGCACATGCTATTATTTAGGTTCACTAAGTGAGCCATCGTGCAAGGATAAAACCTTAGGCTCATCTTGAATGGGCCCAGATTTTGATTCCTTCTTTGAAAACACTTCATCACTTGATCAATTTAGTTTTAGAATACTCTCTAACTTCTCAACATTAGTTGTATATTTGGAATCAAGGAGTGACCTTGTAGCAATCAGATTGTTTACTTGTGACATTTCAAAATCATCACTATTAAGAATAAATTCCATGGTTTTTTTTCCAATGCAGAATTTGATCTCATTCCTCCATTGCTCTAGTGACATAAGATTTACTTGGTCATCTTTTATATTTGGAATCATTGTGCCCTCAAGTTGATCCATGAATTTACATTTTTTCTCTAACTGAGTACTGAATCTCTTTGCAAAGTTGACTACCACCTCTAGTGCTTGCACAAGATCAAACATTTCTTTCATCCCTTGTGGTTTATCTTCAACTTTTGGTTACCTCTTGATGAAATCAAGCAACAATATAGTTCTTGGAAACCACTTATCTTGAATTGGGTTTAAATGTTCAACATGTTGATGCTTAATTCCTACAATCATTAAATCACTATATGCTTTATAAGAATCATTAATTTTGAATATAATTCCTGACAATCTATGAGAAACTATTTCTGATACCACTGAATGTGTGGTCAATTCCTTTTTTCATCATTTCCTCTTCCATATTTTCTTTTAACTCCTTGATCTTAGGGATTAGTACTTCCTTGTCAAAAATGAGCTCGATGCATATTCAATGGTTGGAAGAGTTCTTTCCTTTAGGACTTGAACCTCCTTCATCAAGTTCTAATTCTCCATCACAAGTTGCATATAATTTTTCTTTAAAGCTTCATGGTAATCATACAACTTGTTTGTCACTACCTCACTAAATTGCACAGTGTTGGTTTCCATTCTTGGAACTTGATTTGAAAAAGTTTCAGCCATTTTCCTTACCAATGCAACTCCTCTTAATTGATCATAATTCTGAAAAAAATATGGCTTTTTTTTGGTTGGGGATAATACCCCTACTAACCAAATTCCATATTCTAGATTGAATGCTGACCCTATCAACTCCTTCTCAAGTTGCCCTTAATTTTAGAATACAAATTTTTCCTCACCTATAGTAATGTGAAACAACATTGATGTCCCAATATTTCAGCCTAGCAACAGTAATGCCCCTGAGTTCTTGATTTTTTTCTTGGCTTCTTCAATTGACATGTTTTCAATGCCATGATCATAATTTATCTTAATCCTTTCATCAGATATACTTGGATCTTCATTACGTAACTTCTCCTTCTCTTTCTCAAGATCTTACAAAAACTCATATTTCTAAGCAATCATTTCCAAGTCCTTAAATTCCTTGGTTTTTAGAGATTGTCCCTCATCAAAAAGTTGAGAGCTAGTCAATGTTCTTGCATAGCCATAAGGATCACCTACAATATTTAAGGTCTTGAATGACTTGTCCTCTATCCTAACAAATATTATACTTCTTTGCACATTATCATGTGGGGAATGAGAGGGAGACAAAGGATAGTCAACTTGTGGAGAGTCGGCTATTGGGAATTCCTCTTCTACTAGTTCATTTCCCTTTGTTCTTCTTCCACATCCCTTATCAACAATTGAACTTCATATTCTACTTTCTACTTCTTTGCAAAAGGTTCATCTTCAACCACAAGTGGTTTCCCTTTGTTTTTATCTCCATCCTTGAAAGATATTCAAATGATAGAATCATCACATTTATCTTCTTCCAATAATATTGTTCTTCATATAAATAACTAGAGAAACCCTTTTCTCTTTCCCTCCTCAACTTTGTGGCTTTAAATATCATATTCCACCTCATTCTTCTATAATTCACATTCTTCATTAGGGAAATTCCTAATGATGTCCTCTTATATTTTATTTTCATGCTCATAGGATGGAACCATAGATTTAGCAAACTCCTCTGGATCATATTTTATTTTTATTTTATACTCCATCATATACTTACTCAAATGCCCAAATATTTGTTCCAATACATCCTTATTTGTAACATGAAAATATGCAAATTTGCATTGGGTGGGAAATAAGAAAGCCTTATGTTGTTTACTAAAATGAATGTGATCCATCATTTTCAAGTGCCACATGACCTTAAGGAAAGCTACCCTTAATGACACAACTCTTGGTAGTACATGAGGATTGATTGGAGTTCCATAAAATCATATTGCAGTAGTCTCACCATGTATAAAGAACTATCCCCAATTATGTGCAATCTTTAAATATGGTCTCTCGTCCAAGGGCCTCAAGAAATCCCAAGCAAGCTTTAGAATTATTTTTTCTTCAACATTCATATATTTCAAAATATTCTACTCAAAATGCTCTTGGAAAATAACAATACTTGCCTCTAGGCAATGCATATCTCATATGTGTGTCTAGACTTGTATGGGAAACCTCTATTTCTGATCATTATCCATTTTGATTTTCATCTTTTCATGGTTCCACAAATCTCCTCCTTTCCATACAAAAAAGTGACATAGTTTGGAATACCATTTGAATTCAAAATTTTCCAATTTTTCTTGAGCTTTACATAAAATCTCATGTATGACATCCTCTAAAATATCCAAAAATCAAATTGTATGTTCTTCTTAGGATTTTGCACCTCATCAACCACACACATTATTCCAATTGGAATTTTTGTTTTTTCATCCTCTCCTATAACTTGACAAAATCCAAAGTTTGTTTTGATGAAGTGTTCTTCAAATGAGCTCAATTCAAATGGTTCCTTCTCAAATTTGGAAGATTTTGATTGTTCTCCTATCTTGATCTTTCAATATAAAATTTGGAATCAAGGTCCCTCTATAGATTGTCTTATGCTTTTCATAAATACAGATGTTGACTTGTTTAAATAGAATGCTTATGCAATTGTTTCCCTAGCTATGAACGCCATAGGTTTACCATATGCAGCTAGAATATCTTTATAACTTGGGTGGTAATCCTTAACCACCATTTTCACAAAATCAACATCAATAAATATATTAGGACAAATGAAATTGTCCAAGTCTACGCTCAATAGATTGCATAGTGGAAATCAATATTCTCTCCTCCTATAGAAGTAGTTGAACACTTCCCAACTAGACTCTAGCAGTTATGCATCTCGAACCCCGGTCAAATTATCTAGTAATTTGTCTTGTGGACCTCCACACCTAGACACATTATGTGGAACTCTTTCTCCATCTAGTTGCTTCAGTATATCCTCATCTATCTTCCTAGGCGGGGCCTTTTTACTAGTTTCCCCATTTTTCCCATTCTAAGAAAATTTCTACAGCTTAGGATTTTTTAAATAGAAAACCTAATTTTAGCTAAGTAGGTTTTCTAGAATTTCTTCACTTTTAGAGTACTAAGCCTTCTTTTAGAACCTTACATTTACCATGAATCACTAAAAAACACAAATTTATCAAGTTACTACTCAAATCACTTCAGCTCCAATTTTCTCTAAAAACCCTAACTTTTCTCTACACTTGCTTCCAGAACTCCAGCTTGCACTTCCAAATTGTTGTTTGTCAGGTTTAAAACTCCTCTGTCGATGATCATAGGTCAAGCAAGAATAAATTATTGAGATTAAAAGATCGCAATTCTTTGAAAATACACCATGTCAACATGACCATCCTTAAAAAACTAGGCCCCTTTTGATATGTTTTATCGTACCATAGCCTAATACAATGATGAATGTAAATGCTAATGATAAAATGATACTATAGGATAGAAGATAGTGTAGGATATACAGTTGATAGATACTCTCAAACAATGGAAGTCTTCTTTTTTATGATGTATAAGCTCTTTCAACTATCTTAATATAATAATAAAAAAGTGAAACATGAAAATCAATAGAGTTTCTAATAAAATAAAATATTTCTATCTTTCCACAAAGCAAAGACAATCTCCACTCTGAAAGCGTGCCAAATATGTGTATACTTTAAGGGAATATGAGGCCAATCCCCCAAAAGATCCATGTGTCAAGAAAAAGGTTCAAGTTGGAAAGGATGAAATAAGCCATGATCCAACTCTACAAGTTTTTTTTAGAGTAATAAGTGAATTAAATTATTAATTAAATCATTTTGATTTAATGATTAAGTCACTTATTGTTTCTAGTTTACTTAAGCTAAACTTTAGGCATATAATAATTAATTCTTTATTAATTGTTATCATGCAACCTAGGTTTCTCCACCTTCTGGTTTTTGATCTCCTTTATAAGGATTCATCTCTTTGTAATTATTAATCCCTCATTCCCTCTCTAAATGAATATATTTCATCTTTCAGAACTTTCTATGTTGAGTCTCCATTCTTTTCTTTTGTAATAGGTTATTCACATACATTGGATCTTGGTGATAGAATTCTTTGAATTCTAACATGGTATCAGAGCCTTTTTGTTGCAGCATGTTCTTGACTTTTTTGAACATTTTTTGGAGCGTCGAGGGTTTCAAATTTTCAGAGGTTTTTGTGTGGATCTGGGAGAATGTTTTTCGAAGCACTTTGGGCACAAACTGACCTCATGGTTGCGCTCAAAAGGCCCAAAAAACCCTATTTCCATTTAAAACATGTTCAATTTGGACATTGTTGATTTTTGAGGCAATGTTTTTTTGCATGTGCCCCTTTTCTATGCACACAAATTGAGAAAATCACAAAAAAAAAATGCAATTTTTTTTAAAGTGCCTTTTTCAGCAAATCTGATGCACTACTGAACGGGCTCGACTCACGGAGCTACGAGATCGGCTAGCTTTGACTGCCCAACCCTAGCGTCTCTACCAATTTCCATCGCCCAGCCCTAGCGGCTCCACCAGTTTCCACCACCCGAGCACCACCATAACTGGAGCACCACCCAGGAGCTACCACAGGGCCACTAGGGCAATTTTTCATGCAATTTCAAGGTACATATGCTTTTTTTCTCATATCTTGAGCAAACGGAGGCATTTTTTTCCAAACAAGATATTGTTGGAAAGCTGGTTCTAATCCTAACCCCATTTTCTAATTTTTTTTTTTTTAATTTTTTCATCTTGCAAGGTTTTTTTTCCAGTCAAAGCCAGGGTACCTTTTTGCACTCCTGTTGCCATATCTTGCTTCTATAGACTCCATTTTTTGAATTTTGCATGTCGTTGGAAAGTTGGTTGTTTTCTCTTTCTTCTTGTATGGGTCTCATCGCCATAATTTTCTCTAGATACATTTTATTCAGGTTTTTTCTTTTTTATAATCTGGTGGATATCTTGGATGTTTCAAGTCCTGTAATCATTTTCCTTACATGGGATGACTCCTTTTTAGTTGTTACTTATGTTCTTACATCTTTCTGTCATTCCTGAGCATTGTAGACATCTATTTGTGTAGCATTTATGTTTTTGCAAATGCACTGAGATAAAGTGTCATCATTGCATGCTTGGGATCTTGCACATTTTGTGCCTATTTTTACTCGCACTACATAATAAAGTGCCATGGGGGTTCTAATATACCTTTTTCAAGTGATTGTTCCTTCCATGACATTAGCCTCATTATGTATGTCCAAATATTGATCATCCTTGACACCAGCCTTTATATGTGTTTGTACTTTCTTTGACATGTAATTATTCTTGGCAGCCTCTTTCAGTGTACATGTCATACCTCTCTGTGCTCAACATTATGGGGGGGGGGTATTTCCTATTGGTTCTAATGTTTCCTTGGTTAGATGAAGTGGGCTATGTATTTAGTATTTATTCCTATGTACTAGGCGGATGCAGTGGCTGAGTACCTATGCATTTTGGTGAGATGGATCATTTACCATATGGACACTTCTTTCATTCCTATTTTGATCAACTCTTTAGAAATTTTTTTTTTTTTTTTCCATTTGTATCTTTGATTTTTGATGTTTGCCTTTATTTTCCATCCTAATTCGAGTAGTTCCATTTGAGCAAACTCATACAGATTATAGTCATCTCTACCTGATCAGATTCTATTTTAGTGGAGGTTCCAACAGTTATTCTTGGATAGTGTTTGCAGCTTCATGCTTCAGTGGTGTTCTTCATTTTCTTCTTTTGATCAACTCTTTTGACTTTGGTGTTTTTTCCCTATGTATCTTTGAAATCTGATGTTTTCCTTTGTTTGTCATCTTGATTAAAGTAATTTCATTTGAGGGAACTCGTGCATATTACAGTCTTCTCTATCTAATCTTTGTTCCTATTTTCTAGGACATTCTCTAGTTTGGAGGCTTCTTCAATCCTTCACTAGGATTCATCTCTTTTCAAAGAGGGGATTTCCCACTGGGTTTTCTCCTTTTCTCCTCTTTACAGAGATTTTTTGTACTTGGGTACCTGATCAGGCCTTGTTGTTGGGACCCATTTCCAGCTTTCAGTAGTTGTTTCTAGGTATTTAGCTTCTCCCTAAGTTTATCTTAAGGAGGGTGTTATAGTAATAATTTCATTCACTTATTAATTAAATTATTTTGATTTAATTATCAAGTCACTTATTATTTATAGTTTACTTAAACTAAACTTTACGCATATAATAATTAATTATTATCATGCAACCTAGGTTTCTCCGCCTTCTGGTTTTCGATCTCTTTTATAAGTATTGATCTCTTTGTAATTATTACTCCCCCATTTCCCTCTCTAAATGAATATATTTCATCTTTCATAAATTTCTGTGTTGAGTCTCCATTCTTTTCTTTTGTAACAGTTTATTCACATATAATGGATCTTGGTGATAGAATTCTTCAAATTCTAACAGTTTTAGGCTTGATGACAGAGCCAAAAGAGGTGTTTCAAAGTATTTGGTTTCCCATAAAATGTGAAAAAAATATTAGGAATACCTATATACTACAAGAAGGAGCCCAAAGGAAAGCATTGGAAAATAATAAAAGCAAAATGGGCAACCTAGGCTTTAGAATGGAAAACTAGATATTTTAAAATTTGCAATACCAAACAGGCTAAGGGGATTGAAAATATTGTTGGCATATTTTCATGTTGGATGTGTTATAATTGATGTCAATGTATTAGAGGAATCATACAAATTGATCAGAATATTTATTTATTTGTCGCTAACTTAACTGTTGTAGGTTAGCTAGTGGAATAGGATGTTTAGAGGTCTGGTGAGGATCAGATATTACAAATTTAAGGTCATGCATGTGGGAGATTATTGAAGAAGTTTAGTACTGATTTCACTATAATTTTTAGAGGATATCATGAAGATTTGGGCAAGATTCAAGGTTGGAATTGGTGACTGGAAAAAAGGGTGACAGATAGTGTTGATAGGAAGACAGAAAGAGGTTCAATGTGCACAATCAAGTTAGAATTTCAAGGAGAGAATATACGAGTATGTTTGGGACATATTCAAGTGTCTTAAATTTAGAGGATTTGTACATCAAAGGTCCACATGGCATATTTTTATTGTCTTAGAGACTTGTTGATGGTGTTCTTGAGTTTCAGTGAAAAAGGGCTGGAAAATCCAATGGTTGTGGTGGATTTGTGTGTTTGAGTGTTTATCATGATGTTATAGGATGTTATTGAAGTATTTTATTGATGAATTGGTGATACACATGGATCAAAAGGATAAGATTGGTGGAATTTTGGTCAATAATGATATTTAATTTATATATTTTGCTCTTGGCTGACTTAGTTGGTAAATGATGTTGCGCAAGTGCTAAATCATAAAATATGGGAGATTTATGATCTCTAGGTGGTTGGTATGGGTCATGGATATGATTTTATGGTCATAGATGGATTTGAAGCATGCTATTTGGCATGATGATTTGAAGAGATGATGAATTAGGTTTTATTGACCTAGTTCTTGATATAAGATGATGATTAGGGAAAAATGAGTGGGTGCAGAAGTGGAAGATTGGTTGTGAATGCTAGATATTTCTTGTAGAGTAGTGGATGAGATCTCTTGAAGGATAAATTTATCGTCTGAAGGATTCAGAGAGATTTTGATCAAATATTTGTGTTGTACATTAATGGAACTGACTTTGGCATAAGGTAGATGATACAATCCAATTCAAAAACACTCTAGATCATTATAGTGACTGAATTGTAAGGCCATGAACCTTTCTTAGGGTTGTAGTTAAAGGATTTTTTATTTGAGCAATGAGCTCTAGGAAGTGAGACCAAATACATGTACATTCCCCATATATTGTAATAGGTTTATACTTCTAACAAGGTATTTACTTATTATGGGTAATTAGCCCCATTGTGGTTTTTCCCCTAATAGGGTTTCCATTATAAAAATCATGTGTGAAATTGTGTGGATGCGATTCTAATTTATGGATGCATGTATTTTCATTTTCAATTAATTAGATCTTAATTTAGGGTATTTAAGTTAAAGTATTTTAAGGACTAAGTGCCTTAATTTTGAAAATTTGGGAACTAATTCACCTCCCCACCCCTCTTAGTTGTTCATTGCCATATTATCAACAACTGGTATAATAAATTTGGTCCCTAGAAGGAATCCTAACAGCTTGACGGAGATTGAATGTGGTATATTACAAGAAGGACAATCCAAGGTTTGAAGGCACAAACTACACCATACAGAAAGGTTGAATGATCACTCATCTAAGATGCATTGGAGAAGATTATTAGATCATCATAAAGAAATCCTACACTCCTTCTGGTCTATCTACGACTACACTAGATTAGAAGAATCCATTTGAGTATAATATCAAAGAAAAGGAAGAATTGCTAAGTGCCCTATCAGATATAGAGTACAAAAATGTGATAGAATTTGAGACTACTCATCAAATTTGGACAAAGCTTGAAACCCTATATAAAGGATATGCATGTATCAAGAAAGCCAAGTTACAAATCTTGAAATTAAGGTATGAATCCCTAAGATTGTCCGAGGATGAGAACATCAACTCTTACATGTTAAAGACAAATGAATTATTCTATATCATTAGATGTACTGGTGGTGTATTGGATGAAGGAGAAATTTTTTCAAAGGTGTTGAGATCTCTGCCCCCTTTTTACAAGAGAAAAGTTGTTGCCATTGAAGAAATCAGTAATATTGTTGTTGTGACAAGAGATACATTGGTTGGTAAGTTAGCTTATTTTTAAATAAGTGAGTTTGGTGATTATTTACCCAAAATTGAATCATCTTTCAAGGCTACAATATCAGGAAGAGACATGCATAGATCATATCAAGGTGAAGGATCAAGAAGAAGAAGAAGAAGAAGAAGAAGAGGAGGAGGAGGAGGAGGAGGAGGAGGAGGAGGAGGAGGAGGAGGAGAAGAAGAAGAAGAAGAAGAAGAAGAAGAGGAGGAGGAGGAGGAGGAGGAGGAGGAAGAGGAAGAGGAGGAGGAAGAAGAAGAAGACAAAGAGGAAGAGGAAGAAGAGGAAGAAGAAGAGGAGGAAGAAGAAGAAGACAAAGAAGAAGAAGAAGAATAAGAAGAAGAAGAAGAATAAGAAGAGGAATACTACATCTTATGCCCCCCATCAGCCCCCAGTATACTAAATAAGGTATATCTTGCTATTGACATAACCATTGCACCTGTTTCACATGCAAGTGTTAGTCAATAGATCTATCTTATCTTTTTTTTCTTGTGCATGTGTGTTATAAAATTGAGTCCTACTTATAGTATTCCCATTAGGAGAAGTTGTTGTTTTGTGGGTTCCTTTGATCTTGATACCTCTTTATTTCCTATGAATCATGATGAGACACATGTGCCTACTAATGACATTCCTATTATGGTTGAGAATATTTTTTCCATTCTTCTCATGATTAAGATGATTATTTAAGAGTTCCTCCTACCTAAATGCAAAATATTTCCCATGACTTTTAGAAATCTGAGCAATGGTTAAGTCAAGAGAACCCTAATGCGAAAGTTATTTCATTAATTGAAAGTTTAAGGAAGTTGATTCATAATGATGAACACAGTATTAACATCTTAAGAGCTATTTCACACCTTGTTGAATGAAATGGTAAACCTATTAAGGATTGTGCTCGATATATAGGTCAGACTCAACCTCCTATTCATGTTGAGACATCAATTCCCATTTCAATACCTAGTATTTCCACTTATGCTCGACCTCTCATGACTTCATTTGTTTTAAATACCAATCCTATCCATGTTAGTATTGGAAGCATACATAATCCTATTGATCCTCCTTCTTCAAGTGTTCCATGTGTTTCACAACCTTCATCGATGCCTACCTACAACAATGTTCCATTTTATCTTTCAATTGTTCCTTCTATTTCCCATAATGGTTCCAACATTTAAGACATGTCTCATACCAACCTCTCTATGGAATCCAATATCAATAGCCTTACTAAAAATGTTTCATCCTTACAACAACAAATTTCCTCTATAAATTAATCCAAGTTTAACATCCCTACTTGTGGCATTTCTAGTCCTTTGTCCTTGGATATACTTTGTGTTGTTATTCCTCAATACATGGAAATACCTCACTTAGAGACTTACAATGTTAAATATGACCCCTTGAATCATGTTAAGACCTTTTAAATATCATTTAGTGACTTTTTTCATGACCATAGGTTCATGACTAAGCTATTTACTAGACTTTAAAAATAAGGTCTTGCAATTGTATTGTTCTTTACCTCCTTATTCCATTGATTCTTTCCAAAAAATTATAATGCTTTCATTCAATAATTTCAAAACAATAGTGTTCCTAATATTTCTCTGACTAATTTAATGCATTCTAAACAAGGTGTTAAAGAAAAATTTAATGATTTCATTAGTAGATTTATGCATTTGCATGCTCAGATTTCTTACCTATGCCTGATGTTGATATTCAACATATTTTCATTGTTAACTTACAAAAAGGCATTAGGGATAAGATATTTCTTTCTAAATTCTTTTCTTTTACTCCATTATGTGGAGTGCTTCATAATTATCATCTTTAGTGAATTAATTTCAGAGAAACACTATAATGGCTCTGGTTGATAAGAGTGATTCTGCATCACAATCTTTTCAGAAATTTCAAAAACCAAAAGGCTTTATCAAGATCAACAATTCATCAAACAATGTTGATGTGCAAGTGGTAGCAACATTGAAAGGTGTGGCTCATGTGTCATCTTATTTTAAACCTTCTCATTATTTTACATCTCTTTTTTATTCTTTGCATAATGTGATGTTGAAGTTGATTAATGCTAATGTCTTAACACTTTCTCCCATTAAGCCAATTGATCCTTCCAAATAAACCAACAATAACTTTGATACCAAATCCTTTTTCCAATATCATCTTCAACCTAGTCATGATACTGAGAAGTGTTACCATTTGAAAAATATCGTTCAAGACCTTACCGACTCTAATTTTAGATCTGTTGTGGGTGTTAATGATCAAGGCAACCAATCCATTTCCCTTCCCAACCAAAACTTGAAAATCTATACCAACCCTGTTGGATATTGCTAAGATTTTGTTAGATCTATAGTTTTGATCATACAGTTGTGTTCTGAGATGTTTATAGCTAATGTACGTCATTTAATGGAAGTTAGTGTGATGATTTGAGAGAGTTATTGTTGATTTATTATACACTGGTATTTTGGTTGTTCAAGAAAAGACAATTTTAGTTTTTGGAACGGTATGGATCAGTGTTGAAGAGTTGTTGGTTTAGAGCATGATTGGTGGATCTAAGTGTGTTCAAGGTTGTTGATATCGATCATTGCAATTTCATGGATGACATTCAATGGATCTCATTAAGGATTGAATTGTAATTTATTATTTGTTTGTAATTATGTCCCCAGCCGACCTAGTTAAGATGAGTTGATGAATTTTATTTATAGATGTAATCATTTGAAGTTGCGAAGAGGAACAAAAGTGTGAGAATGTATGGAAAATTGGAATAACTAATTTACATGATGTTGTATGAAGAGGTATGAGTATAATCTAAAATAATTCATATATCTATGCACTTTATTGGAACTATTTTGGCAAATAGATACTATCAGCGAGTTCATGTGTTTGGACTGTAAGTCCTCTTTGATCTGTAATAAGATTGTGTTGTAAGGAAGTGGGCCTTGTTGTAATTGTGTTTGAGAAGTGGTCTCTAGGAAGTGTGTCTAAATGCAAATGCATTCCCCTTTTTTAATACTCCTAACAAGGTACAATATTTATTACTGAATGCATTCATCTTATGGGTTCTATCCCCACCGTGGTTTTTCCCCTAACAAGGTTTCTATGTCAAAAATTTTGGTGTTATGTATTTCTATTGTGTTGAGATCTTGCTTTTATGTTTATCATTCAAACTTGAGATTAAATTTTGTAAGTTGGTGAAATTTTATTGATATTGTGGCACAAGTGATTCACCCCCCCTCTCAGTTGTGTGTGTTCTTTTTAAGGTCTAACAATTGGTATCAGAGCTAGTGTCCTCTTTGAGAAGCTTGACTGCTTGAGGAGATTTGGGATGCCAACCTTTAAGAAGGATAGTCCAATATTTTAAGGAACAAATTACACTATAAGGAAGGACCAGATGCTTACAGACTTGAGATGTCTTAGCAAAGAACATTGGGTTGTTACAAAGAATAATTATAAGGCTCTTGCTGATATTTCTACTGCAACTCTTGATGAGAAGAAACAATATGAGATTAATACCAGAGCATATGGAACCTTGAAGAGTGCATTATCAGATGGTGAGTATACAAATGTCCTAGGATTGGAGAATGAACATCAAGCATGTGAAAATTTAGAAACATTATATGAAGGAGACAAGTTTGTGAAACAAATAAAGCTACAACACCTAAGAGCAAGATATGAGACAATGAGGATGAGCAAAGATGAGAACATTACTATGCATGTGAATAAGACCACTGACCTTGTTTGTGGAATGAGATGTGCTAGTAGAACATTGGAGGAAGATGAGATTGTTTCTAAAATTTTGAGATCTTAGCCTCCTGCTTACAATCATAAAGTTGTTTCTATTGAATAAATCATAACGGTGTCTATAGTGACAAGAGATACATTGGTTGGTAAGTTATATGCTTTTGAAATGAGTGAATTTGGAGATAGACTTCCTAAAGTTGAATCTGCATTTAAAGCTACTATTTCTAAGGATAAGAAAATATATGACCTTGGTGAAAGTTCATCTAAGCCTAGTTTATGTATGTACCCTAAAATGGTTGCCTAAACTATGGGCCCCCATTCTTCAATTTATCAAATGACAGAATCAATTTATCAATTTATCAAATTCCTGAATCAATGCTTTGCAACATTTTCAATTCAAATCAATTTCCTTGATCAAATCGTAATTATTTCAATATTTCCCAAGGTTTGATAATTTCATCAATTATCTTATTTAATTAAAAGAAAACAATCCCTTTTTATTAAATAAAATAATCTTATTTAATTAAAATCTCTTTTAATTAAATAATCTTATCTTATTTAATTAAAATCTCTCTTTTTAATTAAATAAAATAATCTTATTTAATTAAAAGAAAAAATCCCTCTTTTAATTAAATAAATAAAATCCTCACTTAAAGCTCTCTTTTTATGAAAAAAAGGAAATAAATCAAATAAAAATAAATAAAAATTCCATTTTCTCTATACATATTCCTAAGTGGTGGGCTTTTTCCTCTTGCCTTTTTAGGGATTTATCCCACATTGCTCTTGAGGATGCATTCCTCTCCACACTTTCCTTTATAAGGAGCCCTCTCCTTCTCATTTAGGTATCAGAGAGATATCAATTTATTGTTATGCTGCAGGTTTGGAGAGCAATTTTGGAGGAGAGTTTGACCATTTGAGCTTGAACCATGCAACTTCTCTTCTTCTTGTCTTATTCTCTCATGCATCCATGACAATCCATTTAGAGTAGATTCATGTTAATTTAGATTCATATTTCCTTTCAATAGATTAATCTTGCATATTTCCTTCATAGATTAGTTTGCATATTTCCTTTCATGCATTGTTATCATATAGTTTAGTTTGCTTTCCTGCATCGTTATCATATAGAATAGTTTCCATTTTCATTTGCAATGCATATTTGATGATCATGGAGACTAGCATTCTTGCTCTTCCTCTTTGAATCTCTCATTTCATGATGTACTTGCATGGGCATAACTAGGTCTAAACTGAGGGCTTCCATTACAAACCCTTGCACTCCATGAATAGGGAGTTATGAGTCATCATTTGAGACCTCATTCTTGAGAAATCTTGAAATATAATGACTCATAGAAGTGTGTCAACATTTTAACACACATTTTTGGCCCCCACCATGGGGCAGAACATCCATTTCTGTCATCACATTTGAGAATTTCTTCTATCTTCTATCTACTATTCTCTCAGTGTCTTTAAATCTCTCATTTTGAGCCAAATTTGACCTCACCATCGCATCTGGATTGCCGTTTCGGTTGAAAACAACTATAAACTTGCCCATATTTGATGAAAGTCAAATCTGTGGAATTTTTTTTTGCCCAAACAAGCTTGCACGAAAATCAAAGCAGATTTTAGATCATCTCTTAATGCAGCCAGAGGCAGATTTTTGAAAAAAAATCTGAAAAAAATAAAAAAATAAAAAATCAAAATCAAAAATAAAAAATCAAAATTTTTTTACTGCATTAAATTTGACAGCCATATGACCGTCAAAATATGGGCCTTCTGCGATGGCCCCCAGCCCATCAATTTTAATGCCGCAATTTGCTGACATCGACAGGGTTTGAAAAGTCTTAGCCTTCACCATTGAGCTGTTTGGTTTCACAGTCTAACTTCAAATGATCATATCTTGCTCATATTAGGTCCAAATTGAGTGCAATTTTTTTAAATTTTGGGTAGAATTCTCTGACAATTTCTGGGTTAGTCTTAGTTTCTAGATTTGAGTCACGGAGCTATAAGAAATTGTAGGTTTTGATCACTATACCTGTCTAATCCTCTATTTTGCAGCTTCCAAAGCCTCGTACGGGCTCATACGGTAACATTTTTGAGTCCAATTTTTTTTGAAAGTGTGTTATTTTTTAATCTACTTTCTGAATATGCAATCATATTTATGATTTTATTATTTTTTCTAATACTGACAAGTTTTGGGCTTTGTTGTTCTCTGACTTATCTTGTTGATTACAACCTAATAGTGGTTTGCAGGATCTTTAAAAAGAAGACTAAAAACACAGACTACTAACAAATTATCTTGCAGGTTGCCTTGATCAATAGCATGCTAAACTTTGTGCTTGCATTTCATTTTGTTTTATTACAATAGGAACCCACATGCAAGACTTCTAAAATGAACTTCTATTTTGGTATTTTAGGAATGGAAATGATGTTAGGAAACTATGCTCTCGCCCTTGTGGGATGATAAAAAATCCAAAAGCATTGTTGTCATTTTCTTATGTGTTTGAAGTGTCTTTTAGATTGTAATTCTAAGAATTATATGAACATATCCTGTCCCCTTGCCTTTTTGGATCTTGTGTGTAAGAGAAACTCATATAATTCTTTTAGTGTGGATACCTCCCAAGTGCTTTAATAGAGCCAGTGAGATTGGATCGCTCAATCGATAACAGGCTAAAGCCAAGCCCTTCCAGACCGGTATATAAAAAATGCCATTGTGATTAGTCTCACAGTGGACAGGTTTGAATTCATTGTGGCAACCAAAATATCCTCTAGTACCCTAGTGGTGTGTTAAAGTCCCTACATGGTTAAGGTGAAAAGCTTACTTTGAAAGGATTGGGAGAGCCCCCTTAATTAGAAAAATGACTTGATCACAACCACCTAAATGGATGCCTTGACTACAAACTTTGTTTTAGTGACCAAAAACCCTCTATCTGTTGGCGCGGAAGGTCAAAGATCGACTAAGACGTCCCAAATTTTTATGAATCTTAGTAGAGACAACAGTCCTTTGGGAACCCTTGGGATTTTAATCTTGGCGTGCCTGAGAAGTGAGTGCACATGTAAGGAGGAGCCCGTGCCTCCAAGCTTCTAAGTTATCTGCTATGAGTAAGCGTGGTTGAACTTCAGTTCAAGTGGGAATTCAACAAATATTGCCTTGGGTTACCTAGGTTGTGATGTGATTGTTTCTTTTACAACAAGTAATCCGCTTGATGTGTCTTGCGTGAGTGAACCATCGAAATATACACCAAACATCAAGAAAACATCAAAATAATCAACTTGCATTCTTAAGTGTCAAACTGTCAACTTGCTCAATTTGCTATCCAGTCATTTTCAGTCTTCCTTGGTTGATCCAGATCAGATTAGATTCCTTACCCTGCTATTAGAAGCTTTTTTACACTTTGGATTCTTGCGTTGACCTCTTGAGCTAGTAACCTTTGATTTCACAAGTGACCTTGTTTGGAGTTGGTGAGCTAGAAATCATCCTTGTTGAGAAGACAAACCTTTAGATCCTTTGGTAACACACTTGGAGAGTTTTGGTAATCTCTTGTCCATTCACTTTCATACAATTTCAAATTCAATCAATATAACTTGGGTAAATCATCCTCCTGATCCATATGTGTTAGGGTATTCACCCATTCAGTGGGCACCTCTGTGGCAGTGTTGATTTATGTCTCTTGCAAAAATTGTATCTTATCACCTCTCTTTTGGACAAGTGAATGCCTTTACTATGTTGGTTTGGTACCAATGTTTCTTAGGGTCATCCTATCACCTAGTACCTTTTCTTTCATGCTAGTTACAACAAGATATCAAGTAGATCAAGGAAAATGACCTCAAGTAGTCTTCAACCAATTACCCTTAGTTGAAACTCGCCAAAATCATAAGGGAAAAGAATCCATATTTGATCAATCACCCAGGAACAACTCAGAAATTTGGTTTGATTCCAAGAGTAACCTTAGTGAGTTGAGTACACCCTTAGCATCTTCTTGCTTGGATATGGATATGAGTTACACAATGACTCGACGAGAGAGGGGAGAAATGGATAAATGCCTTGATGACATATTTGAAAGACATAGAGATATCATTCTGTTTGGTGGTTCCTCTCACAAAAGTCGACCAGTCTCACCCCTCATCTCAACTAGATATCTGGATGCAAACGAAAGGGCTGAGAGAGGTACAAGACAAGCCTATCAAGATGAACAATCACAACATAATAACCAAGCTGATGAACCTTATGACACTTGTGTGAATGCCACATTCACCAATGACTTGTTTAGAAATTCAAGACCAAGTTCACCACTCAAAACATCTTCAAGATACATGAGTGAAAGAATTAAGAAGATTGAGCATGAAAAGAAAGCCTTCCTAGATGAATAAGCTGCAAAGGAAGAGCAATTTAGAATCCTCAAGTTGGAGAGGCAAACTTTGTTGGAGGAAGAAAGGAAAGCCTTCTGGGAGGAAAAAGATGGACTCTTGGCTCAACAACTTAATGATCAATTTTGTTAGAAAGAATTTAGAATAACTGAGAGGGGAGGGGTGAATTAGTTATCCTCAGGTCTAGATGTAGCAAATAATACCTTCTATATTTCAGATCTACTTGGAAGTAGTAGCATATGTCAACAACTTTAATCATGCAGTTTACTGTCTAATGAAATTGCTTGTAGAAACATAACAGTAAAACAAACCATAAGCATTCACACAAGTTGACACAAGTATTTAACATGGAAAC
>MU224186.1:5340738-5353172 GCA_018584345.1 Thuja plicata | reverse complement strand
ATCAATCCTTTACCTTTGATAAGACATGGTGCATCATTACCAAATTTTATATATCCTCCTTTGCATTGGTTTAGGGTTTCAAACTTATCTTTGTCACCAGTCATATGATGGGAACAACCACTGTCAAAGATCCATCGATCAATTTTACTCATATAAGAGATTAATGTAGTTTTCTCATCATCATCAGAATCTTCTTTCATTGCAACATAAACAACTTCTATATCATTGTCATCAGAATTGTCAGTATCATTATCAAAAGTTTCTTCAGCAATACAACAATATTTCTTACCTTTTTCTTTGTAATCCTTATATTTTCTGAAGTCTCGGTCATTGTTTCTATTTTTGTATTCTTTGTATTTGTTTTCCTTTCTTTTATCCTTTTCATTCTTATCAGGACATCTAGCAGCTATATGACCAACTTTATTGCATGAAAAAAAAATAATAGGAAGTTTACCTCTATATTTTCCTTTTCCTCTGGATAGCCTTTTTGCCATGAGTGCTTCAAGTTCTTCAAGATCATCATCAAAAGTGTCACTATCACTGTTCACATGTTTCTTTCCTTTCTTAGATTTATTGAGAACCACCTGTGATCTAAAAGCAGAATCAATACCTTGTAGATTATGGTTATCATAATTTGACATTTCAAATGCAGTGAGTCTACCTATCAGATTTTCTAGATTCAGATTATTGTTAGGAGTACATCTTAGTTCTTGAATTGCAGAAACTCTAATAGCATATACAAGAAGTAAATTTCTCAGTACCTTTCTCATAATAGTGTTTTCATCAATTGTTCCATTAGCTCCTCTAATGGCATTTACAACTTCTTTTACTCTACCATAATACTAATTAACATTTTCACCTTCTTGCATTTTCATCTCATCAAACTTACCTCTTAGACTTTTTGATTTAGCTCTCATCACATTTGTGTCTCCACCATAGACAGTTGCAATTTTGTCCCACATCTGCTTTGCATTTGTGCAGCTCTTTATATCATCAAACTCTAAATAGCTCAATGAGGAGGCAATCTCCAACATTGATTGATGGTGCTCTTGCTTTTCTCTTAGTTGAGCAGCTGTGAGAGGAGTAGTAGGTGATACATAGTCATTTTCAATAAGTCACTTACCATAATCTCCAATACCAGCCAGATGCAGTTTCATCAAACTCTGCCATGCAGGGAAGTTATCTTTTTTTAGCTTAGGAACCTCCTTATACATCTTGATCTTTTTGCTCCAAGTACCTTCAAACTATTTTTAGGAGACCAAAGCTCTGATACCAATTGTTAGAATAAATTTAGAATAACTGAGAGGGGAGGGGTGAATCATTTATCCTCAGGTCTAGATGTAGAAAATAAAACTTTCTATATTTCAGATCTACTCGGCAGTAGTAGCATATGTCAACAACTTTAATCATACAGTTTACTGTCTAATGAAATTGCTTGTAGAAACATAACAGTAAAAAAAACCATAAGCATTCACACAAGTTGACACAAGTATTTAACGTGGAAACCAAATATGGAAAAAAACACCAGTAACATGCTACCAAGTTTTCACTCTTCTGAAGTGAGATCTGTGAGGAGCCAACCCTATCAAAGGTTACAATAACACACTGTTAGGTGTGACCTGGTTAAAGGATTTAATCACCCTGTTAGGATTGGCCTTGTTAGAGGACTTAGAACATTCCACCTGAATGTCACTTTGTTAGAGGATTTATACAAATGACTGTTAGGTCAACCTTGTTAAAGGATTTTAACTGATAAAATGGTTAGAAAGTAATCAACAGTTATGATCTGATACATACAACTTACTTTGCAAATTCAGATCCAAATTATAGCTCTGATGTTAACTTACTGGATAGCGTGCATTGTCATTTCAACCTTCTGATCTGCTTGGAAATCCATCAAGAAATCACACATGCAAATCTCTGCTTCTGTATTTAGCCTTCTCTGCTAGATCATGCCAAACAGTAAATCAACTATGCAATCCTCTTGCATACACACATGTACTTTCACATTCAGCAGCACACTTTTTGCACACTCAATGAATAACCCCTTGAGGTTATCATATACCTCTCTTTCTAGGTCAGATAAATCTTTTGCTGCTTAAACAAGATCGTAGATCTTAGGTTAGGTCAGATCCAATAGATCATTCCATCTTTGCATTACATTTACTTCTCCAAAGTAGTCTCTAATTAAATCTTGAAACCATGCATAAATTACAGTTACCCATACATTAAATGACGTAGATGAATCTTTAATTAACATTACATATCCCAATAAAATTAACTAAGTCGGCCAGAGATCTCAAATCTCATCATTAATCCAATTACTGTAAGTCGACCAACATCATTGTTTCCACTCAGAAATTTCACTGGTGCTCAGCATTGAACAAATTTTCTCGTCACAAACAACTTTTCTCGGCACATGCAACTTTTCTTGGCACAAGAAACTTTTCTCGACACAATCTAAACTTTGCTCGGCACAGAACAACTAGAAAAATTATCTTTGAAAGATAAAAAACTAATTACTTTGCCAGAGTGCCAATTGATCAAGTACCCTTTTATTTGTCTTAACTCAACCATTCACTTGGTCTTCTTGTTAAATCTTCTTCATCAACAAAATATATGGTACTCAAACAGATAACAATAGTCTCACCAGTTAAGGTTTGACAACAATGACAAAATAATAATTTCTTGCATTGTCACTTTCCAACATAATTCAACAACATGCGTGTTGGTGGTGGAAACAACTCTCCTCCATCCACCCCTCCTAAGACTCCATGAAGTGGAAGACATTTGAGAACACCATCATGATCTCCTAGCCTAGAGGAAGAAGGGCTTCAAGACATGATCATTGTAGGAGACTAACACCTCCTAAGAACTCAAGACAACCTTCACAATGTGCTCACCATGGTTCACAATATGGGGGTAGTAGCTCAAGTTTTGACCTCAGCTCCCAAGACTTCATGAAAATGAAACAAGAACCACTCTTCCAGAAATATGTGGAGATATATTTAGAGCCAAACAAAGATAAGTTCCTAGAGAGTTTAATTAACAAGGGTGCTAGAGTCCCCTACAACTTTGATGTGGACAAGAAGATTAAGAAGCAAGGTCCATTTCAAGAAGAAGAGATCAAACAAATTAAGAGCATGATGGAGAAGATGTTGGCACCCAAGAATTCATTCTCATTAGATTCAATTTCTCCTATTCCTTTTGACAAAAGTGTTAACATGAAAGACTTCCCTAGAAAGGTTGAGATCCCTCAATATGAAAAATATGATGGGAATGGAGATCCACATGATCACGCGTGCCAGTTTTATACCACAAGTTTTGAGTTCCATCAAGATGACTCATACCTCATGAGATTGTTCCCAAGGAGTCTTAAGGGTCAAGCGATGGAATGGTTCACCAACAAAACTCCCCCCGTTAAGAATTTCAAAGAGCTCATCCATAGATTTGTTCAACAATTTGCATACAATCTTTCAAGGTCTATCACCATGTTGGACTTATGCAACTTAAAGAAAAATCAAGGGGAATCCTTTGTTACTTTCTTGCAAAGGTGGAGATAACAATGCTCTCACTACCCTATGACCATTCCTAAAAATGAAAAGATTGACATCCTTGTTAGCAACTTGGTTCCTGAAATGTGGTATGAAGTTAGGAAGATGGTTTTTGATTCTTTTGACACCATGGTTGAAACTGCATGTAGGATTGAGGATGTTTTAAAAGAACAAGGAATTTTTACCAAACATGGAAGCAACAACAACAACAATGGTCAAAATAACAACCCTAACAAGTATAAAGGGAATAACTCACATTAGAATAGGAACAAACAAGTGGTCAATGATGGAGTTGTGGACTCCTCCCAACCCAAAGATCAAACTGTGCTCCACTTGTCTAGTGTTGTTCAAGCCATGAAACTCAATGCATCTAATCAACAAGAGAACAAGCCAAGATACCAAGATAGGCCTAAGAAAGAGAGACGTCAATTTTCAAAACTTGGTGACTCATATGAGGATGTCTTGAAAAAAATTATCTCCAACAACCTTGCACATCCTCAATATCCCATGAAGCATTATATACCTGATGTTAAGCCACATTGGTGGGATGAGACGGCCTTTTGCAAGTTTCACAATGGTATTGCACATAACATTGAAAACTGCTGGAAAATCAAGCATATTATTCAAGATCTCATTGAAAATGGAAAACTTAAGATAGATGGATTGAACACCAACACCGATCATAAGGTATTCAAAGAACCGTTGCCCAAGTATGTAAGGGGGAAACCTCTAAAGATAAGAATGACAAGGATGAGATCAATTACACTTACAGAGATGTAGAGAATGTTATCAACATGCTTGAAGTTGTAGAAGAAAATGTCAACATGATGAGGGGTAAAGTGTAATACCTACCCCTTTGTCTGTCTGTCTGGGTCAGTTTCTGATCTCTTTAGGCCTTAGTATGTATGAGTTAGTGATTTCAAGTGTTCTTAAAGATATTTGTGTGTTACTTTTCTTTATGCTAATGATCCATTGTTAGTTGTATTATATCATCTAGTTGCATATGATCTATGATTATTTCATGTTGGTTATGTTTATGTTATGAAATCATTTTGATTAAGTTTTTCTGACAATACTGACCCTATATCTATATGCACATGAATCATTGTGATGATTTACATTACTGTTTGTTGTGTTTGGTATGATATGGGATAGAGTCATAGTTACTTACTTCGGTGAGATCCACATGATAAAATAGTCTCAACCATTGTTTGATATATTGCATAGATATATACTCATCTTTGTGATGATAGGTTTGCAGGTACTGGGCTACGTCTTCCCTGAATTGGCAGGAGTGAGCGTGCCCTATCACAGTATCTCAATGGTAAGAGAGGGGAGATAATATTCAGGTCCAAATCCATACCCTAAACCCTTATTTTGTCTTAGAAATGGACAAGAATCTGATTGACTACCCTAGTGTTTGAATCTGTCAAGTGACGTGGATTCATGAGCCTGTTTGTGTGTGCTTGGGTGTCCGTGTTAGTTTATTCTTTGTTTTAGTTGTTTATCTGTTTGGTTGGGTTTCAGGTGATTTAATGATGCTTTTGGCTTGATTTATTTAATGAATATTTATGAAAAATATTAATGTTAATTATTGCACCTTTAATAAGGTTAAAACATTGATATATAAAATATATGGCTATTTAATAATTAAATATTAATTAAATGCCTATATTTAATTAATTGATTTAATTATTAAGTCTTGATTTAAATAATTGAGATTTAATGACTATTAAATTCAATTAATTGTAATTAGTTGTGCAAAATTGATTTATTAAATATTACTTTAAGTTGCATGATTAAATTTATTTAATTGAAATATTCTCACATGCATTTTCAATTTAACACTTTGCTTTCATATTCTAAAGTTGAGTTATGCATGCTTTAAGTGAAATTTGAGAATAAAGTTTTTCTTTTAATTATTAATTAGACAATTTATATTCCCTTTAGGGTTTTCACTTTTTGAAAAACTAATTGCTTGGTTTTCTATATCTTTGGATTGAAAGTCATTTTGAAGATTATTCAATCAGAGGAGAAAGGTAAATCAAGTGATGAAGGATTTGTGAAAGCTTGAGAACATTTTGGAATTCTTCTTTCCTTGAAATTGTGAATTTTGTTCCTCTCATCAGTTATTGAGGTACATGATCATGTTCATGTCAATTCTATCTTTCAGATCCCCATCTTCCATGCATCTGAAAAGCTAGGATCCTTTGTGTGATCTTCCTTGTTTGATTATTGTGTGGTTTATGGGTTAAAATTGAAGAAATATGTTCTTGGTTTAATTTTGTACTTTCCTTTAAGTTTGCATGTTAGATAGGTGCTTCTAGGCATAAAAATTTTATTTTTTGGGTGTTAGATGCAAAATGGGCATTAGAATTTTCATGTGGAAATGAATTTGTTCAAAATTGCCTTTAGGGTTTCAATTTGGAGAAAAGTCTTTTTGAGAGAAAATTGATGATTATTGTCGAAGAAAGGGTTTAAACCCTTGGATATGTTAATGTCGTACCTTGAATGTAGAAAACTCCCCTTTGCCATGTTCTTGCATAGATGTGGTCTAGATTTGTATTAAAACAAAACAATTGAGTTAAAATTTCATGCTCGAGAAAGAAACTCTTTTTGAAAATAAATTAAAATATTAGATTTATAATGTCTCTTGTTATTATCAATTTGCATGCTTAAAAGAAAGAAAATTCTTGTTAAAAAAAAATAAAAATAAATTAATATTAAATTAAACATCTTTCTTGTTTTTATCAATTTGCATGCTTAGAAAATCCTCTTAAGGAAATAAAGAGTTATTATTAAATTTAGAATATCTCTTTTGTTTGCATCAAATTGCATGCTCTATTATTTAAGTATAATATTATTGCATGTAAATATAAAATGAGGATAAATGCATGTTCTCTCTTTTATTATGAAAATTAATTAAATAAGATTTTTTCAAGAATAAGTATTTACTTGAGATATATTTATTTACATGTTATTTAAGAAAGATTTATTTATTTATATTAAAAAATTCTTGTTGGAATTTGCATGCAATAGTATTCTATTTTTAGAAATTATATTTTTTCAAAAAAAAAAAAAATTTAGAATTCGCATGGAGTGGTATTCTATTTTTAGAAATTATATTTTTTTTAAAAAAAAAGAGCATTTTTTTTTGAATTTGCATGGAATGCTATTCTATTTTTAGAAATTATATTTTCATAAAAAAAAAAAATAGAATTCGCATTGAATGATATTCTATTTTTAGAAATTATATTTATAAAAAAAAAAAGAATTTTTTTTTAGAATTCGCATTTTCTGGAGAAAATTGAATTATATTGTTATTAGTAATTTTATCAGATAAATGAGTTTGCATAGTGTTACTATAAATGAGTTTATCACTTAATATTATTGCCTTACTAAAATTGTATTCATTATACAATGATGTGTCTTCTAAGTGACTGATTGAAAAGATTGTGTGCTTCTTTCCCTTTTTACGATACTGCTATGTGTCAGTTGTATGTTGGGATTAGTTGGCTATCAGGAAGTAAAACCGGAGGTTTTGAGTTTTCTATTTCTATGATGTTGTGGGTTTCAGTGCATGTGCATGTTGTCATCGATTTTGGGTCTCGATCTTATTACCCAACCTAATTTGTCTCAACCAGTCTTATGTGATCATGTGGTAGTACTTTATGTGGTATTGGTTAATTGAGAACCAATAGTTCTTGTATGGGCAAGAATCGAGTTCGGAAGTTATGATCTTGTTTTGATATTGTTTATGATTCTCCAAGGATGTATCCCTATATGAGCGAGAGTCATTGATGAAGTTTATGATATACCTTTATGATGATCTTTTGTGAACCTAGGGTAGGTTACCTAGTTGTATAGTAGGAGGTGGCTTGTAATAAATTGCCGGAGCTCACAAGTGACTGCTAGGATCGTTTATTGTAAGTAATTGTAACAAGTGATAACATAATAATTTATTAGGATGCATTAGTATAATCTAATAAAATAATGCATCACCCATGCTTGAGCGCTATTATAGGCTAAGATGGAGGATGAGATGATGCTTGTCCTCTTGCGAGGTGCGGGTTCGGGCATAGTTAGTGGTCTTGTCAGTTTGAGAGGTCATTGATGTCGTGTATGGTCACTTGAGTGCTAGGATCCAGTGAGGGATTTCTAGGACGAGACTCAAGGGTTAGATATACATGATGACACCTTCCTATATACAGCTTAGGTTATCCTACATGTGTTGGTTACCTCTGGTATTCTGTAGATCTCCTTATTATGTTTTAGAGAGCTTCTAGGATCTTCCTATGCTTTTCTTTATGATGGTTTTATACCTTTGTTGTTTTCCTTCTTGTTGTATACCTGTGTGAGTGGGCTTGTTATTATCTCCTCAGCACAGTGGGAGTGGACCTTTGGTTCCATGTGGTCGGGTGGTAGTGATTCTTGTTACTATTGAGATTCGACGGTTCTTCTTCATGCTTGGATGATCCTTATTGCAGTTCTTCTTCTATCTTATTATTTTGGAGACTTGCTCAGTTTTCAAAGTTGTATATTTGTACCATATGTGTATATTGGTTGATGTCCTTTGGAGGATGTATTGTATTGTATTGTTATATATTATTGCATACCCTATGGCATGTGCAGTGGATGTTGATTCAATTGTATATGTGGTCTTATTATATGAGATGTATATTACTGGATTTAGTTGATGTATCCTTTATGCTAGTTCTTTATAGTTGTTCTCATAGATTATTTTTCTTAAGTAATCCTACGTCAAGGAACCCTCAAGATTTTAAACCTTTGTTGAGTTGTACTAATATGTATGTCATGTTATCTCATGTGTTTCTTTCGCATTATTAACATTATTATTTATAAACATTTTTAAAAAAATCATCTTGTTATCTTGGTTGCATGTTTAGGTTAGTTCTCCCGGGTTCCCTGGCAGGGCATTACAAAAAGATCCATATGGTTATGATCTAGACATGGAATCTCCTCCTATCTTTAATGAAGAACCCTTTGTGGTGCTAAGGGGTCCTAACTCTAGAGTGTCATTACAAAATCTTAATGCTGTCACACGAAGTCAAGGTCTCGTTGTCATTAGTGGACCTAATTCAAGTCAACCAAGAAAACCTAAGCAAGTGGCATCCAAGAATGTCACCTTAAAACTAACAGTTAATCCTAAGTTGATTTATAACCTTGTAGATCAATTGCAAAGAACCCTAGCTCATATTTCAATCTTTGAGCTCTTAGAATTGTCCCCAAGACACAAGCAAGTCCTTGATGATGCTTTGCGCATGGCGAAGGTCCCCAACAACTTAGATGTTGATCAATTCTAGAACATGGTTAGCCATATTTCTAGCCCTCATTACCTTACTTTTTCAAAGGATGATGATAAAGATTTGAGCCACCCACACAATCTCGCTCTCCATATTGTGGTCATGATCCATAGAAGTTGTGTTAGGCGGGTGTTGATAGATGGGGGTGTTGGGCTTAATATTTGTTCCTTTAGTCTTTTGAAAGAGTTGGGTTATTCTAAAAAAGTCATAGATACTAGAAAAAGGATCACCATCAAAGCCTATGATGAGGCAGAAAGAAGTTCGAAGGGGTTGGTCATCCTTCCTGTTAGGATTGGCCCTGTTAGCACTTTTTCTTGCAACACTTACCTAATGATGACAGTATACCTAGCATACTCAGTTGCAACCTCTTTTAGGAAAGAGAAAGGTTAATTTCTAAGGATTGGATAATATCCTTCTTCGGTTTTGAGCTCCACAAACTCAGGCAGGTTTTACCTTTTAAAGATTAGTGATATCTCAGTCTATGTATTTTGTGGATTGTTTCATTCACTGGTTATGAACCAAAAACCTCACTGTAACAACTTATAAAACACTTTAGAGATTGCAATGATTGATTTGAAATAGAGTATTATAAGCCAAACTATGGTTTTGAAAACATAAACCAATAAGACAAGGATTTGCATCCTTCTTCCTTTTGATTTTAGGAGGGATAACCTAATGATTCACTCTCTAAAGAATCAACAAAGTGGACACTGTCCTGCTGACATAAGTCCTTAATGAGTTCAGCTCATTTTTTCTAAGTAACAGAAGTATATTGATTAATTTGTGTATAACTGAATGGAGAAAACACTTGCTCAGCGAACTCTAGATCAGTACCTATTCCTTGGGCAAAGAGTCAATGAAAACATATGTCAACAACATGAAACTAATGCAATACTGAAGAATGCCTTACAGACTTCATACAATCCAGATTGGATGCCTTACAAACAATCTACTCAACTCAATACTTCTTCATCAGATCTTCACAACTATGTCCTGCTCTCTGAAATCATTTATGAAATTTAACTCTCTCCTTGAGAAAGACTCACAAATGATTAGACACACTACTTTGTAGTAGGTATATTTTAGATGCCTTACAAATGAACTATACTAGAGCATAAACCACAGTCAAAAGAGACAAGACAATAATGAATAGGAACTGCATTGTATTCTCATTAATCCAAGTTGTTTCCAGATATCCAGACAATAAACTCAAGAAGTAAACATGAAAAATAAGTATGCTTTACAAATAAAATCTCCAAACCAAATGGTAACTTGTACTGAACCAGACAAATACAGGAACAAGAACAAGACCAGGAACCTCCACAGGAACCAGAACAGGAACCTGAAATCAGAACCCTCCTTACATAAAAGAGAAGAGAATAAATAAGAAGAGAAGAAACCCTAATCTTCCTAAGCAATTGACACCTATCTCTCCTCAAATATGATCTTTTACTCATCTTTCTAAGTCTTCAAAATATCTAATATATCTTTAAAATATCTCTTTCATTCTTCCACTGAAAAGTCCACCAAATCTGATCTTATATGCAAAATATCATTAAAATCCAGTCATATTTCCCTTTGAAAATCTGATTTATCCTTTGATAAGTATCTTCCCATAAATTCATCTGTCAAGTCTTTTAAAAACAAATAAATATATTTGTTCTTGTCTGTGCAAATTTAACCTTTATTTCTCATCCCCAAGTTTGACCTTTCTACAAAAACCCCTGACTTCAACTGTCTTAAAAAACCTCCGGGAATAAATATTTAAAGATTTAGCAATAAAAACTATAAAATTCCCTTTAAAATTAATCCTGTGCATATTTTAAAATCCTTGAAATCCTCACATTTATGCATATTTGGCCCAGAAATCACTAGATTTTGACATGTGTCACATGTTGACTGGCTGCTCTACACTGCTCTTTGACTATGCCTTTAACCCCAGTTACATCTGCACACTGAGTCTCTAAGTCGTTGGAATTTTTCACTAACCATGGTTAAATCCGGTGACCACGCGACAACCACAGTCTCATTGTCTTTGAATAAATTCTCAGTTAGCATTTTTAACCGGCGACCATGCGACCACACTTAATTTGTAATTCGCGAGAAAATTTTACCTCATCCATCAACCCTGGGCAACCTCGTGACTAACATCCGGTGGCTAACTCCCATCTGGCGACCACGCAACCAGCGGCCATCTCCCTGTCACAGAAGTCATCTCTGTCACTTGGCTACTTCGTGACTAACCGCTAGTGGTTAGTCTCCAAGTCTCGGCGGTTAACTCTGTCTTCTTCCGATTGCATGACTAATTGCTAGCGGTCAGTCGCCAAGTCTCTAAATCCTGGCGGTTATCTGCAAACCTTCTCCCGACTAAGCGACTGGGTCCTTCTCGCGACCATGCAACCAGCGCCAAGTGTCCATTTTCGTCAAAATTTACCTTCCTTCATTTTTGGGCATGAAAATCGACGCAGTCGGATGACTGGGCACGCGCGTGGATAGCCTCCTCTTCTTCCTTCAAATTACTATGTTAGCATCTTTGCATATAAACATTTGAGATTTCAACTGTGGGATGAATGTGGGATAATCCATTTGCATGTTTGAAAGGCATTTTCAAAATTTGTCTCAAAATTTAGTGTATAGCCCATGCCTTCATTCCTCCAGCCCTTAAGAGCTTGCCAAGAGCCTCTGGGCTCTCTTATTTACCTTTGAAGAATGCGTTTTGGTATATAAATACCAAAAATGGCCACCACAGAAACAATGTGGGATATTGCAAATTCACTATTTTTGACTTTTCCTGGGAACTTGCTAAAAAATCTGCTCACTAATGGCTTTGTTTTTCTGAAAATGGAGACCACCAACGTGTTCCATAGGTCAAAACACCCCTCCCTATGGTTTTACATTTGCAGATTTGACTTTAAATCTTTCAAAAACTTCAAACTATCTCCTCCATTTTCTATAGCAGAATTCTGTGCAATGTATTTTTCAATGTAAATTTGGGTTTGATGTTTTAAAATTTGCAATTTCCCTCCTTTGGCAGTGTATATTCCTGAGCATAGTGGTCTGGGCTTTATATTGCATAAGCCTTTAAAACTTTGCATTTAACAAAAAACTTCAAATTCCTCCTTCTACTTGCTGCGTAAACTGCTCATCAATGGAGCTATCATTTTGTAAATGAAGACCATGAATTTGTTCAAGAGATCAAGGCGCCACCTCCCATGGAGCCACTTCTGCAATTTTGACTTAAAAACATTGAAAACTTTCAAATTTCTCCAAAAAGTCATCGCAGCATCTGCTGGCAATGTTGTTTTGCAATGTCTGATTTTGGTTTTAATGTTTTATACTCTGCGACCTCCCTCCATTTACTACGCAGCCTGTGGAGAACAACACTTGCAGACTTCATTTTGTTTGGGCTCAACCTCGTTCTCAATATGATGTGCAATGTAAGTTTGTTTTATAACTCAAAAATCATTAAAACAGAATTAACTGTTCCCCTTTGTTGGCGCTGGTTATTAGCATAGCATATATTGATATTCCCCCAAAAATAGTGTGTGCTTTCCTC
>MU224186.1:5291910-5313968 GCA_018584345.1 Thuja plicata | reverse complement strand
AATCTCTTTTAATTAAATAATCTTATCTTATTTAATTAAAATCTCTCTTAATTAAATAATATTATCTTATTTAATTAAAATCTCTCTTTTTAATTAAATAAAATAATCTTATTTAATTAAAATAAAAAATCTCTCTTTTAATTAAATAAATAAAATCCCCACTTAAAGCTCTCTTTTTGATGAAAAAAGGAAATAAATCAAATAAAAATTCCTTTTTCTCTACACATATTCCTAAGTGGTGGGATTTTTCCTCTTACTTGCCTTTTTAGGGATTTATCCCACATTGCTCTTGAGGATGCATTCCTCTCCACACTTTCCTTTATAAGAAGCCCTCTCCTTCTCATTTAGGGATCAGAGAGATATCAAGTTTTTATGTTATTGTTATGCTGCAAGTTTGGAGAGCAATTTTGGAGGAGAGTTTGAGTATTTGAGCTTGAACCATGCAACTTATTTTCTTCTTGTCTTCTTCTCTCATGCATCCATGGCAATCCATTTAGTGTAGATTCATGTTAATTTAGATTCGTACTTCCTTTCAATAGATTAATCTTGCATATTTCCTTCATAGATTAGTTTGCATATTTCCTTTCATGCATTATTATCATATAGTTTAGTTTGCTTTCATGCATCGTTATTATATAGAATAGTTTCCATTTTCATTTGCAATGCATATTTGATGATCATGGAGACTAGAATTCTTTCTCTTCCTCTTTGAATCTCTCTTTTCATGGTGTACTTGCATGGGCATAACTAGGTCTAAACTGAGGGCCTGCATTACAAACTCTTGCACTCCATGAATAGGGAGCTATGAGTCATCATTTGAGACCTCATTCTTGAGAAATCTTGAATATAATGACTCATAAAAATGTGTCAACATTTTAGCACACAATATATATGCTAAAGAATGGGAATAAATTGAGAAAGAGGAAAGAGAAATTAAAGAGCTTGAAGCCCTATTTGAAAAGAAGCTACCTAAGGAATCTCATAAATATGAAGGAAAGTTTCCTTTGAAGTATTTTACATGTAATAATATTTTTCACATTGCTTCTAGATGTCCTAACAAAGAGCCTAAGTATAAGCATAAGAAGTTCAAACATAAATTTTAGAAGAAATGCTACTATGTCGCTGATGAAGGAACAACTGAAGATGAATCTGAGAAGAGTGAAGAAGAGATTGTGTTTATTTCTATTAAAGATGAGAATCCTAATGAAGAGAAACCCTTAGATTTTCATGTGGATAAGAGAGATGAATGGGTTATTGACAATGTATGTTCATATCACATGACTGGAGCTAGAAGGAATTTTTTTAAGCTTGAAGACTATGATGGTGGTCTTGTTATACTTGGTAACGATTCTCCATGTTTGATCAAAGGAAGAGGTTCAATTACACTTGATGGTAAGATTAATACTAATGATGTTTTTTATGTTGACGGTTTAAAGGATAATCTTTTGAGTGTTGGAAAATTAGTTTATAAGGGATATCACTTGGAATTCAAGAATAGAATGTGTAAAATCATTGGAAGCGCAAGATTGAGATTGCATCATGTACAAAGACTAGAGGTAATGTATTTAATTTGAAAAATTTAGAGAACAGATGTTTAATTGCAAAAGTTGATGATAGTTGGTTGTGGCATAATAGATTTTATCATGTAAACTTTGATAACATTGTGAAGATTAGTACTACAAATTTTATAAGAGATTTACCTAGATTTTTGAAGCCTACTAATGCGATGTGTAAGGAATGTCAATTGGGAAATCTAACTAAATTTACCTATAGAAGTAAGACCTATTCATCAAGTCGGTTGTTAGACTTGGCACATACTGATTTATATGGACCTACTAAGACTAGAAATTATTATGGAGACAAATACTTTATTATATTCATTGATGATTATTCAAGGATGATGTGGGTTACTATTTTGAAAGAAAATTTCAAGGCATTTGAAAAATTCAAAATATTTAGAGAGATTGTTGAAATTGAGACATGTATGAAGATGAAATGTCTGAGATTTGACAGAGATGGAGAGTTTATATCGAGATAATTTAATTCATAATGTGAAGATCATGGAATAAAGAGACATGTTTTCTCTGTGGACCCCATAGTAGAATGAAATTGCAGAGAGAAGAAATAGAACAGTTCTTGATACTATAAGGACAATGATGATTGAAGGAAATGTTTCACAGATCTATTGGAGAGAAGTTGTTATCACTTCTGTTTATACACTTAACTGATTTCAAATCGAGCATGGTACTGGTAAGAACCTTTATGAACTTTGGTAGGGTCATATTCCTACTATGAAATATTTCAAAATATTTGCAAGAAAATGTTACATTAAGAGAGATGAAGATTTAGGAAAGTTTGATCCTAGAAGTGATGAAGGAATATTTCTTGGTTATTCTATAAAGAGAAAATCATATAAATGTTAAAATCATAGATTGAGGAAGATAATTGAAAGTGCTAATGTGAAAGTGGATGAATTTTTTCAAAAAATAGTTAGATCTTGTAGTTATGAATCAAATGAAGAAGAAGGAAGTCTGATTGTGCAAGCACAAAATCAGAATCAGAATGGATTGGTAGAACAAAATGAAGAAGATTTGGAAACACAAGAGTCTACTAAAAATGAAAATCCAAAGAGTCCAAGGTATGTAAAGATAAATCATTCAAAGAATCATATTATTGGTGATAGAAACAAAGGTGTTCAGACTAGAGGAAGAATTGCTAGAAATTAAATTTGTTTGATTTCTAAGATTGAACCTAAAGATGTTGATGAAGCATACAAAGATGAAATTTAGTTCAAAGCTATGTAAGAAGAATTGGAACATATTGAAAATAATAAGACATGGATTCTTGTTCCTAGACCTATGAACAAGAATGTGATTGGTACTAAATGGGTATTTAGAAACAAATTGAATAAGGATGGTCAAGTGATACAAAATAATTCCAGACTTGTTTGTAATGGATATTGTCAGTTGGAAGATATTAATTTTGAGGATAATTTTGCTCTTGTTTCTAGAATTGAAGCTGTTAGAATATTTATTTCATATGCTACTTACAAAACTTTAAGTATATTAGATGAATGTTAAGCAAGCATTCTTGAATGGAGAGTTGGAAGAAGTCTACATTGAGAAACCAGACAAATTTTCCTTGACTGATAAAGATGGAATGGTTTGTCGATTGAAGAAATATTTATATGGAATAAAGAAATCTCCTAGAGCTTTGTATGTGAGTTTGGACAAGTATTTATTGAAGATTGGTTTCAATAAAGGTACTTTTGACAGTAACCTGTACTTCAAAATTATTGATGATAATATTTTAATCGTTGAAGTCTGTGTGGATGATATAATTTTTGGTGGAGATGAAAAGATAATTAAGGAATTTTCAGATGAGATGCAAACATAATTTGAGATGTCTATGATAGGTGAGATGAAATTCTTTCTTGGACTGCAAATTACACAAATAGATAAGGGTATTTTATGTTTCTCAGTCTATGTATGTGAAAGAATTGTTAAAGAAATTTGGTATGGAAGATTCAAAACATATTGTACTCCTATGATTATTGGTTGTAAATTGACAAAGATTCATGATACACCTAATGCAAATAAAACTATATACAGATCAATGATCGGTAGACTGTTATACTTGACACAAACTAGACTAGACATTATGAATATTGTTTGCATTGTTACTAGATTTCAATCAGAACTAAAGGAATCACATGTTTCTTCTATTAAGAGGATATTCATATACTTGAAGGGGAAAAATGATTTTGGCTTATGGTATGGTAAATATGATGATTTCACATTGAGCACGTATACTGATGTTGATTGGGCAAGTAATGTGTATGATAGGAATCACACTAGTGGTGGAGCATTATTTTTGGGTAAGAGATTAGTTTCATGGGAAAGTAAGATACAAAATTGTATATCACAATTTGTTGTTGAAGATGAGTATGTTTTTAATTATACATAAGTGGCATGGATGAAACAAATGTTGAAAGATATCAGATTGACTATTGATGAGCCTATTTCTATATACTATGACAATTCAAGTGCTATAAATATTTCAAAGAACCATGTGTTGCATTCAAAGACAAAGCATATTTCTATCAAATATTATTTCTTGAGAGACAAAGTTAGTGAGAAAGAAGTCACATTAGAGTATGTATCTAATAAATAGAATATTGTAGATATATTCATGAATCCCTTGCCAAATGATACCTTTGAGTACATCTTTGAGGTAAGCTTGGGGTGATCATACCTCCTAATCAGAGCTAGAGATGCATTGAGATGCATCAATCTAGTGTGCTTCCAGAACTATCATTCGACTAGATTAATATTTTGGTGGCTTCTCCTTAGGGGGAGTAATGTGTGGTAAGTATTTCATGGGTTGTGTTGTTCATATTTTTGGCTTCTATGACCTAGTGCATACATGTGCCTTTTTTATTGATGTCAAAGGGGGAGAGATATTCATGTGAAGAATAAGTAAGCTTTGAGGAGAGATATAATGTATGAGACTATTAGTGAGAGATTGTAAAATAAAGATGTCATATTGTGGATATTGATGATATTATTGTTGGTATTGTTTCTTTTTGTATTGATTGAATTTTTCACATCATATGTTGTCATCAATGCTAAAAAGGGGGATATTGTTGGATATTGCTGAGATGTTGTTCAGATTACACATATATATTGGCATTAATTTTTTATCATTGAAGTTAACACTTCTATTGTTCAAGATAGTGTTCCTGGTATGTTCAGTGAGGTTGAGTTGCTTGTTACAGATACTATATAAAAGATCTATAGTTGCGATCATACAATTGTGTTCTAATATGTTTTTAGTTAATGTATGTCAGTTTGCAGAAGTTGGTGTGATGATTTGAGAGACTTATGATTGATTTATAAGACTGGTATTTTGGTTGTTCAGGAAAAGATAGAGTTTTAGTTTTTGGATTAGTATAGATTGGTATTAAATAGTTGTTGGTTTCTAACCTGGTAGTGAGTTTGGGATGTGCATATGTGTCCTCAACTCAATTGGTTCATTATTTGGATACTGGAAAGATATATTTCTTGATTAACAAAGGTTACAGATATTGTTGTTGATGAACAGTGAAGAGATGGATCTTGATCCCAATTTCATGGTGATGCTAAGGTTGTTGAGGTACTTGATGTTTCTTGATCATTTTATGATGGTGTTGTTGGATCACATTGGTTGAAGTGATCGGGTTGTGTTATTTTCATGTAACGTGTTGGTGTCCTTCATTTTGTCTTAGCCGGCCTGAATATTCTGTGAAGGTTTAGACCATGATTAGTGGATCTGAGTGTCTTCAAGGTTGTTGATATGGATCATTTCAATGTCCTGGCTATAATTAAATGGATCACATTAAGGATTGAATTGTAATTTATTATTTGTTTATAATTAGGTCCCTAACTGACCTAGTTGAGATGAGTTTATGAATTGTATTTATAGATGTAATCATTTGAAGTTGTGAAGAGGAAAAAAAGTGTGAGGATGTATGAACAAATGGAATAAGTGATTTACATGATGTCGTATAAAGAGGTATGAGTGGAATCTAAAATAAGTCAGAGATTTGTGTGCTTCATTGGAATTGTTTTGGCATAATAGATGCTATCAATTAGTTCATGTGTTTTGACTGTAAGTCCTCCTTGATGTATAATCAAATTGTGTTGTAAGGCACTGAGCCTTGTTGTAATTGTGTTTGAGTAGTGATCTCTAGGCAGTGTTCTTGAATGCAATTGCATTCCCTTTTTTAATAATCCTAAGAGGGTACAATATTTATTACTAAGTGCATTCATCTTGTGGGTTCCATCCCCACCATGTTTTTTCCCCTAACAGTGTTTCCATGTCAAAAATATTGGTGTTATGTGTTTCTATTGTGTTGAGATCTTTCTTTCATGTTTATCATTCAGATCTAAGATTAAATTTTGTAATTTGGTGAAGTTCATTTTTATTATGGTACAATTGATTAACCCCCCCTTAGTTGTGTTTCTTCTTCTTAAGGTCTAACAAGCCCTTTACCATCACATTCAACCAATACCATTGAGACTTCCTTCCATTCCTTATTCATCAACCCATGTTGTTAACTATCCTACTATTGTGACCTATGACACTAAGAGTACCCAAGCCAACAATTTACCAACCTTATTGATTAATCCAAATCTAAATCCAAACCTGAGCTTGATATTTGTATTACATTTGATCCTAGTGTGACTATTAGGGAAACTGATGGTCCTCTTTACATAGTAGCAAAAATTAGTCATCTTCCTTCTCGTGGAGTCTTTATAGATCCTAATTTCATGTTTAATGTTATAAATGAAGAACATATTTACACTAGACAACTCCAACAAGATTTATATAATAAATCTCATGTGATGATCAAAACATTCAATGGCTTCACTTATCCTACCCATGGTTCCACCACTCTTCCCATAGAAGTTGGTAAGAAAAATTTAGATATCACCTTTTTTGTCATCCTAAATTTTGATTAGTTTTAAGTTAGACTTGGTCTTCCTTGGCTTACTTACATGAAAGCTATAGCCTCTCTAATTCATAAGTGTCTCAAATTTCCCCATGATGGAGAAATCATTATGATTAAGCATAGTCTCTATCAGCCTTTAGCTACTCAAGGGAAGTTTAACCTTGATTTATTTTGTTTTTCTATGCCTCAATAAGTCCAACCTCACAAAGATAACTATGGTTTATCTTATAAAAAATTCAAGATTAAGGAGATTTGTGAACTTAGAAATTATTCTCCCATAGTTCTGTCTCTTTATCCTAGAAATGTACTTCTTCCTACACCTCCTAGGCCTCTTATTTATGCTTCAAATCCACCTCTAATATCCTATAAATGATCCACAAATTCTATCTCTCAACCTAGTGTGGTGCCTTATGTTCTTCCTCCTAAAGAAGAAAAGGACCCAATTTTGATTGATCTAAAACCTAACCAAATATCAAACAAAACCAAACATAACCGCTGTGTTCATGACCATTGTCCTAAATATTGTGCTAGATCCTATAAACATGCTTCCCAAAACCTTTCCTCCCCAAATACACCTATTTATTCTTTGATCCCCTTTTATCATCATATGCATAGCCCAAGAGAGGAAGTTCATCTTAAGAAGATAAAAATATGAAAATAAACAAACATGATGATTCTATTCAAATTAGAGATCCTATTTTGATTATTTTGGATGAAGAAGACACTCTTGATGACGATTTCAATGTTTTTAATGTAAATGATGTTCATGCTAGTGATTCTAATTATATGTATGATCTTATTTCTATTAATCATGATTTACTAGCTTGCTTTGCAAAATAATTATCTCTCAGTGATGAACAAAGTGACCCATCCTTACAACATGGTCCTTGTTTGGAATTGGCTATTCTTCCAACTATTTCTTAATGTGGCTCCTCTTGTATGTTTCCTACCTTCCCTAAAGGATAGAGATGGATATGGGGGGCACATGATATGATTTATTAGTTCCTCTTGTATGGCAGATTGATTCTTTATTTTTTCCTATTGTTATGTGCTTCCCCCGTGATGTACTACTTGTTATATGTTCTATTTAGATTTCTTTAGATGAACCTTTTTTCTATGTCGATATAGTGTGATAATGGAATTGACCTGTCATGGTATTCCTTGATTTATATCTCATTTCATTTATATGTCATATATATCATGTCCTGCATGTTCCACTATTTGTAAATGTGCCTTTGTATTGTCTAATTGGGGATAACACAAAATGATAGATACCATTATTTTTGGTCTCTATGATGTCATCCAAAAAAGACTTCTTTGTATCTCTTAGGTGACCTTCTTCAAATGTAATTTTATCTTTGCTACCTTTGGGGGATCATAACAGCTCATTTTGATATAATTATGATATACTTGAGTTACCATATGATCATACTGACCCCAAATTTAGTAGATCCCTTTTGTGCTCTATTTTTTCACATGCTCATTTTCCTTGGTTTGTCCTTTCTTTGGGGAATCTTGTTAGGATTGTCAAAAAATTTTCTATGGCTCTGAGTCTTGCTTCATTTTTATGCAATGTTTAAGTCTGGTTCATAAGCCCTAGTTGTTTTTGTTCCAAAACCCTTGGTTCATTTTATCAAAAACCCTAGGTCCTCCGTTTTTCCTATAAAAGGATGTTACTTTTTGAAATAACTTAACTTTCCTTTACCCATGTGCTTAAATGACATCATCAGTGGGGCCATCACTTTATAATCTCCTAAGTCATCTATCCTAGTGGGACCTTCTTTAATATTTCCTAAAGTTCCTAAGTTCCCCGTGACCTTTTAATTTAACCTAAGTGTCATGCAAATCCATTTTCATCCAATGGTAGGCATTATGCCTTGATCATGAGATGTAGACAATTTATTCTTTAAGGCATCCTACCTAGGCGACACCTGTCCTTTCTAAAATTGTGGGCCCATTTCTTCTTGGCCAGCGGCAAGAAAGATCCTGAATCTCATCTAATGGTTAGTGCTTTCCCTCAAAGAGAAGATTGATGTCAGAAGATTCTTCAAGGGATTGTGACTGAGTGCCACATGTCTTCGGTGGGTCAGTGTGTAGTGGAAGGTGAGATCCGCAGCTGAGTAGATAGGAATCAATCCAACAGTCATCGCAATGCTTAGAACGATAGATAATGCCACATAGAAAGTGGTCAGGATAAAGGACATAAGTATTGGGTAGATCAGTTTCAATCTAACGGTGGGCGTGATCCCGCAAAGATTAAAATGAAAGGAAGTTATTCATTACAGGTTCATGCCTTTATGTCGCATGGTAGATGGTAGGACCTGGTTGGGGTTAGAAGGAGGTTAATGTGTGTGTAGATCCTTTTTGATCTAACACTGGGCGTGTTTCCTTGAAGAAAAGATGATCGTTAAATAATCATCGTGGGTTTGCGCTTGATTGACATGTGACATCATGTCATAGTGGGTCTAGAATTTCAAAGAGATAAAGTGTCATGCAGATCTCAGAGGATCTAACGGCTGGCATGATGTTGTTGTGCAAAGGTGCTTGAAGATTAAACTATTGCGAGATCATGCCTATGCGATGCGTGTCTAGATCTGATCATGGCTCACGAGTGTTTTAAAAAGAGGATCGATGGTGATATTTTAAAAATGGATTAAGGTTTTAATATCAATTTTTGATGGGGTTTTCCATGCCAGGTGTAGCTTTTGCATTAGATATTTGAAGATTACAATGATTTCCACAGGGTTTCAAAGTGGTGGATTGTGTCTTTTGCTGCAGGAGAGTAAATAGATAAATTTGATATCCTGGGTCATGTCTGCACAGCTGCAGGATGCTATGTGAAGGAAAATTGGGTAGTTCTAAATGTATTTATGCAAAGAATATTTCCTTAGGGTTTATGATCAGTTTGTTAGTCCTTTTTAAACCCTAGTTTTGTCCTTTTATTTCTTCTACCATTATTGAAAGGTCCTTTCCAGAGTTATATAAATGAAGATCAGATTATATTCTTGAGGAGATTAGCTTTTGAAGAAGGGTTAGTTGGTATTTGCAGTTTTGAAGGGCCAAGTCTTCTTGGGGTAGTTAATACAAACAAGACATTACATTCATTATTCCTTCTGCAGAGCTCTATTCTCCACTTCCCAAGATGGATGGCAGCTAGATCAGATTCTTGCATAGGATGAATTAAAGGAAAAGTTTCAAATTGCTAATGATAGAGCTGCTTGGTTGTTGAAATGAGTTATTTCCCTCTATCATGTAATAGTTTAAGTTGTTTAGCCCTAAACCTAAATGATCTAAATATTTTTAATATCCTTGATCTATAAAAGGATTTCCAAGATCATTTAGTAGAGGCTGGAAATTTGGGGAAGTACAAAAAGCCTTAAGTTGCATACTTATTCCAGTGAGAATATAGAAGATGTAATTTTAGACTGTATCTAGATAGAATAGAAGTGTCATGTTATTTTGCATTTATTGAAGAGGTATATGTTTTGAAACATATTGATTTAGGAACATGATTCTTCATACTTAATATAGTATTCCATATTCAAGTCTCTCCTTGGTTCCTACCTCTTGAGTTGTGAATTTTTTGATTCATTGCATAGATTTTGTCTGTGTATATGTCATTAGTCCTTAGTTTTGATCTTAGATCAAATCAAATAATGCTTTGGATATGATATAGGTTCATTTGGTTTGTCTATATAAGGATCCTATAAGAAGTGTTTGGTCTGGGTTATCTATATTTATGGCTTTGAATCTTTGACAATAGTTAGTTCCTTGTGTTCTATATTTGTAGTAGACTATGTTGTCCAATGGATAAAGCATTGATCATAAACTAGTACATTCTACATTGATACATGTCTGGTTGGGTTTGGCTATATTCTACCCTTTTAAGACATCAAAGCCATCTCAGTTTCCTTTTGAGTTTTGTGGTTATTGGTTTTTGTTCTGCATGGTAATGGAGAGTCAATGAATGAGCGGTTAACACTTAGTACTTTCTTACCATTATCATTTGTTAAAATCCAGAGTAATTTGTAAGGCATTGAATATCTATTTGGATTAGGTGTACCCGCCTTGGTTTTGCAAAGCCATAAGTGTAGAGGATAGTCTTGTCCCTATAGCTGATCTAGTAACCTTGAAGATCTTCCCATATTTGGAGCTAACCACTCTTTTAATTCAATCTCAAGGTATATTGGTATCTTTCAAAGTATAAAAGTTTTGAAACACCACCACATCTCATAGTGGAAATATTTCTTGTGGGTGCATGTATGCTTCATTAAAGTCAATGCTCCCATTAAGGCTTTTGCAATTTCTTTAACATGGGGGCATACACTCTTATCCTTGTTTCACATTTTTCTTAAACATGCAGTGATTCACTCTCTTATGTAGATGGAAAATAAGACAATGTATCCCTTGTGTTCATCTTTAGATTATAATTCCGTATGCATTATTCGGTGGATCCTAAGACTGGTCCTTCTTCTCTCTTTCATTTGGTTCTTTGAATGACTATTTTCATTTGGTCCGTTGACTAACCACTTTTCTTGATCCCTTAATGGATACAGTCTTTCATTAAGGAGTGATCCCTTGTGATGGGTCAACTATCATTTCATAGCTTGATAAACTATAAATTCCATCTTTTTGCAATATTTTTTCTTTGCATGATCCATGGTAAGGCAATGCCTTACTAATCTCTCTCTCTCTCTTTGATGGTGAGCTCTAACCATAAGAGCACTCTTGCTCTATATAAGACCCTCTGATAAGGAGCTCTAACCACAAGAGTAGTCTTTCTCTATCTAAGACACTCTCTTTGTTCTTCCAAGGGTAACTTTCTCTACCCTATCCAGAGGAAAACTGTATGATCCTCTACTTCCTTTAGAACTCTCCACCAACTTCAAAACTCTCTCCTTTCCTTCTCCATCCAACTATGCACCCATAGGCTCAAATTAGCCAATCTGCTCCTAATATATTCTTTTAAATTGGAATAGGTATCCTAACTATTCCTATGTCTCTTTCAACTATTTTTGATCCACTTTGATGGATTCTTTCATTGGTTTTCTCATCGAGTTCTTCTTTTCTTAGTTTTAGGCCTTGTAGCCTTTTTGGGCTAATTAGCCCTCCTAAACAATAAAATATTGGATTTCTTCTAAACTATCCTTAATACCCCTCTGAACCAATTATGGATTATTCATAGGTACAACCTATGATCTTTGATTTTCTAGGTTTTAGACCCCCACCCTGTCCGTACATAGGACTTTCACCAAACCCCTATTTTCAAGGGTTTTAAGGGCATGCTCACAAGTCTGAGTTCTTTGATTTAACAAGGTACTCCAATAAAATACACCATCCTTCTCCTTGCATTAATTTATCAAGGATACATTCCCCTACATTTTCTCACCATTTATTGGTTCAATCCAATCCAATTAGCAAGCTTTCTTGCTACTATTCTGCACAAGCCTTTAACCAAAATGCCTCTGCACTCGCCTAGGGATTGATGGAAAAAATAGTTTCCTTGAACACAATGAATCCACAGACCATATTTACAATATATACAAGTTCCCCTAATTTATTCCAAGAGGCCATGGAAGTTTAACAATGGGAACTCAAGTGGGGTTCATATTTACAAGACTGGCTCTGAACCAGACAGTGAACCAGTGAAACAGAAGAAATTTACAAAATGGTAATCAGAAGTAATAACCAACTAAACCAATTCCACATAGAGTAATTAAATGACACAAAGTAAATTCTCAATTCATTAGTTCAATTCTTTGAATCCATTAAATGATTGGATGAAGGATCGGTTACAAAACTACAGTCAATTCTTTGCTTTCCAAATCTCTGTCTGTACAATGTCACCTCTAACTCTTAGATTAGGGTTTTTTTGACCTTATATAACCTATCCAAACATGTTTGGACCCTTAGGTCAGGATTAGAAAACCATTACATATATTTCCTAGTTTTTTTAGGAAATGTTTTCATGACAACTTTACAAAGTTGCAAAGTTGTCATGAGCAACTTTTACAACTTTTTCTATTTTGACAATCCACTACTCTCAATGGTTCAATTTGACTCTAAACCATTAAATAAGACCTTAAAACACTTAATAACATCAAAATAACAAGTGCCACTCCATTTTGGAGCCTTGGTCCATTTTTGACCCTTTGTTGACTTTCCTAGGACTTTGACACTAGAGTCTAATTGATCACACACAATAGTAGACTCTAAACACACACCAAAAAAACCTTGGGAATTTATACTTAGTCCTTATTACCTTGGTGGTTGGCTAAAACCACCTACAAGACAAAATGTTTCAAAGCTCTTCCATTAGACCTTAAGGTGCTTCTGCACCATCCTCCCCCTACAACAAGAAGATCAAGTTACCTATGTTGTGATGAAATCCATGCTCATTCCATGCTTATTGAAGTCACTCTCTGCTATCCATGTAGCCTGTGACTCATGTAATTGCTCCCATTTTACTAGATGCTCCATATAAGTCTTACTCCTAGTCTTCTTCTTCACTCTTGAATCCAGAATTCTCTCCACTTGTGGCTTGATGGGATCAGGTACTTGGAGTTCTTCCACATCCTTAATCACCTTTGTACTATATTTTCCCTCATCTATAACTAGACCCTTGTATTGAATCAAGTCCTTCACATTGAAAATTGGAGAAATAGACATCTCCTTGGGTAGATCTATCTTGTAGGCATTGTAACCATACTTAGCTAACACTTTACATGGTCCAATCCTCTTCATTTGTAGTTTGCTTGGTATACCCTTCTATAGCCTAGCCTTGTTCAAGGATACCATCACCAAGTCTCCTACCTAAAATTTTAAGTCTCTTATCCCTTCATCCTTCTTAGCTTTCAACTTCTGATTAGCCTCCATTAATGTCTTCTTCACTTTCTCATGAACCTCTCTCATTGATTGAGAAAAATCATCTACATTTACACTGACCCCTTCATAACATTTTATGTCTCTAAGCTCAAGAACATCTCTTGGATGCAATCCATATACAATTTCAAATGGTCTCTTAATAGTTGTCCTATTTGTGCTATCATTATAGACAAATTCTGCCTATGGAATAAATTGTTCCCATCCTTTCTCATACTATTTATTCAAACATCTTAGAAAGTTTCCAAGTACCTTGTTTATTACCTCTGTATGACCATCCGTTTGAGGATGATATGCAGAACTATGAGACAAATTAGTTCCTATCCTTTTCCATAGGGTCTTCCAAAAGTGCCCCATAAACTTCACATCTCTGTCTGCAACTATGCTCATTGGCAAGCCATGTATCCTTACTATATCCTTGAAGAAAAGGTGGGCTATGTGACTGGCATCATGTGTTGTTTTACATGGGATGAAATGACTCATCTTATTGAATCTATCCACTACCACAAACACACTGCCCAAACAAGTTGATGTCCTAGGTAGTCCCACTATGAAATCCATAATTATGCACTCTCATGGTCTATTTGGCATGGGAAATGGTTTTTAAAGACCTGCATTTGATGATTTCCCCTTTTCCTTCTGACATACTCCACATTGCTCAATATATCTCCTTATATCTTTCTGCATTTTAGGCCACTAGTAGAATCTCTCCACTAGGTCTAGAGGCTTGTTTAACCAAAATTGTCCACTCAAGTAGCCATTGTGCTTCTCTTGGATGAAGTTCCCCCTCATGAAACCCCTTGGAGCACATATTTGTTTCCCTTTAAACAAAAACCATTCTGTAAGGTATAGTCTACATAATCACTATGAAAGTGATTCTCAAAATCAGTACGCGCCTTATAAATCTCTAAGAAATCTGAATCTCCTTCATAGAGATCCTTGAATCCTTCAACCCCTATACTCTACAACTATATCTCCTAGATGGTAAGAAATCTCCTACTAAGGGCATCTGCTACCTTGTTATTTACCCCCTTCTTGTGTTTGATCGTTAAGGTGTATGATTGCAGAAACTCGATCCACTTTATATGCCTCAAAATAAGTTTCTCTTGTGTTTTTATGTAGCTTAAGGCCTAGTTGTCATTGTATACAACAAATTATTTTGGAAACAATTAGTTCCTCCACTTCTTAAGAGCTTGCACCAATGCATGAAGATCTATATCATAGGATGAGTATCTAGACTTTGCTTCATTAGGCTTCTCACTAAAGAAGGCTACTGGTCTTCCTTCCTAACTTAGGACTACCCCTACTACTATGTTTCTAGCATCACATTTCACAATAAATAACTTATCAAAACTTGGAAAAACCAGTATTGGTTGGGTTGCCACTTCTTTCTTCAAATTTTCAAACCTCTTACTGGCTTCCTTGGTCCATACAAACTTTGTCTTAACTCCACCCTTAATGGTATCTAGGATAGGTGCACAGATTTCACTGAATCTCCTCACAAACTTCCTATAGAATTGGGCCAACCCATAGAATCTTCTTACTTCAGTCCCTATCTTAGGAGTAGGCCAACTTAGTATGGCTTCAAATTTTCTCTTGTCCATCTTCAAGTCACCTTGGGATACTACAAATCCTAGGTAGACTAGTTCTTGTTTCATAAAACCACTCTTTTCAAGATTTATAGTGAGCTTCTCTTCTTGTAACCTTTTCAACACAAGCTCTAGGTGCTTCATGTGCTCTTCTTTTTTTTTTTTCTAAAGATGAGGATATCATCTAGGTATACTACCACAAATATCCCTATATAGTATTTTAGGACCTCATTCATAACCCTCATAAAAGCGCTAGGTGCATTTGTAAGTCGAAATGGAAATACTAACCACTCATATAACCCCTTTGTGGTTTTAAAATCTGACTTCCACTCATCAACTTGTTTCATTCTAATATGATAGTATCCACTTTTTAAGTCAATCTTTGAGAAGTACTTAGCACCCACTAAGAAATCCATTAAGTCTTCTATTTTAGGAATAGGAAATTTATATCTACTAGTTATCCTATTTATTTCCCTAGATTCAGTACACATTCTCCACTTACCTCCCTTTTTAGGAGCCAACACCACTAGGACATCACATGGGCTTATTCTCTTTCTGATCAACCCTTGGTCCAATAGTTCTTGAAATTGCCTTGCAATCTCTTTATTATTCTTTGGTGTCATCTTGTAGGCAACCTTGTTAGGAAATGATGCCCCTGGCACAAAGTCAATTTGGTGACTAATTTCTCTTTTTGGTGGTAGTGTTGTTGGAATCCCTTCACATATGATGTCTTGGAACTGTTCTAACAATTTCTTCACTTCTGTAGGCATAGGTGACTGTTTAGGTGTCTCTTCCTCTTTTGGATTCACTAAGATTGCATAGCCAATTCCTTCTTCCTCCTTCATATCCTTTAGGAATTCTTTCACACTCATTACAAGAGTATTGGTGTCCATCTTCTCCACTGTTTCTTCCTCTATCAAAGACTATATCTTATAAGTCACTCCATTCTTCTTGAATGAGTACTTATTATCCTTGCCATGGTGAACTGACTCCCTTTCATTGTGCCATGGTCTTCCAAGCAACAGATGAAATGCATCCATTGGTAGTACATCACAAATTATCTTGTCTTGGTACTTTCCAATAGTAAATTCAACCCACACTTGTTCATTAACCAGTATATTATGTCCCTTATTCAACCAAGTTACTTTGTAAGGACACACATGAGGTATCTTCATCAATTTTAGCTTATGCACTGCTTCCTCTAAGATCATATTATCAGTAGATCCGTAGTCTATTATAACTCTGCATACTTTTCCAAGAATCTTTCACTTGACCCTAAAAAGAGCCCTTCTTTGCTTGTGTTTGTCCTTTGTAGGTTCTTTGATCAAAATCCTCCTAAGCATGAGGTTCTCTCTATTTTATGAATCCAAATTTATCTCTAATTGTTTAGTTATGTCCTCTTCTTATACCTATGCAATCTTATTCTCACCTTGTGAAGATGTTGGGTTTTTTGGACACCTATAGGCAGGGTGACCCAATTGGCCATGGTTATAACACTTCATTGAAGAAAAATGTGAATTTCTTCCAAATCCACCTGATCTGCCTCTTCCACCACTATGAAAGCCTCTACCTCTATTATATCCTCCCCTATTGCTTGACTCATGGTTTTTTTCAACAATGGCTTCTAGTATCATTGTTCCTTCCACTAGAACCACCTCTATGTCCTCCTCTAGAGTCTCTACCTCTTCCTCTTCCCCTAGAGTTGGAATCTTGTTTCTTTCTGAGTTTTTCTTCCACCTTAAGGGCCATTTGAAAACACCCATGGATAGAAGTTAAAGTTAAGAGGCTTAACTCTTCTTGAATGTTCCACCTAAGGCCAATGAGATACCTAGCAACTTTAATTCTTTCTACCTCTTACACTCTTGACCTAAGGCATAAATTTTGGAATTATTAAGTGTAGGATGCCACATATAAATCTTTTTGTCTGAGAATTTGTCTCCTTTTGTGTAATTGGATATCATAATCCTTTGGTAAGTAGTTCTATTTCACCTTAGCCACCATAGCTTTCCAATTTGCTATGGCTTATTTCCTTCCCTTTCTCTTTCTTCCTACAAGAATTTCCACCAAGTTAATGCTTGTCCTCTTAGCCTTGATTTGGCTATCTTCACCTTTTGTGCCTTTGTGATCCCATCAGATTCAAAATGGTTTTCCATACCCTCAATCCATTCCATCACTAACTCTACATCCATTTATCCAGAGAATACTGGAATGCCTTCTAGTGCTTTTCCACTTAATTCCTTGAGGGCTTTTAGGAAAGGTTCCTCAGGTAATGGAGGGTCAGGTTCTGGTTCTGCCTCCTCTCAATTTGAATTTTTACCTTGTTTTTATCCTCTCTTATCTATTATTTCATCTTTCTTGCAGTCTCTACAACTTCTGCTAACTTTAGCTTCATCTCCTCCATAGCTTCTTCTAGAAGTCTATTCTTGAATTTTTTCTCTAACAAGTCCCTTGCCAATTCTACATTGGTTACCATGATGGTTTCTCTAATGGATTCACTTCTCTCTGTCATACACTATCCACTTCCCAAGCCTTTAAATGGCTCAGATACCACTTTGATGGGGAGCTCTAACCACAAGAGCACTCTTTCTCTATCTAAGACTCCCTCTTTGGTCTTCCTAGGGTAATTTTATCTACCCTATCCATAGGATAAATCTATGATCCTCTACTTCCTTTAGAACTCTCCACCAACTTCAAAACTCTCTCCTTTCCTTCTATATCCAACTATGCACCCATAGGCTCAAATTAGCCAATCTTCTCCGAATCTATTCTTGGCAATTGGAATAGGCATCCTGACTATTCCTAGGTCTCTTTCAACTATTTTTTATCCACTTTGATGGATTCTTTCATTGGTTTTCCCATCGATTTCTTCTTTTCTTAGTTTTAGGCATTGTAGCCTTTTTGGGATAATTAGCCCTCCTAAACACTTAAATAATGGATTTATTCTAAACTATCCTTAATACCCCTATGAACCATTTATGGATTCTTCATAGGTCCAACCTAGGCTCTAGGATTTTCTAGGTTTTAGACCCCCACCCTATTTGTACATAGGACTTTCACCAAACCCCTATTTTCAAGGGTTTTAAGGGCATGCTCAGCAGTCTGAGTTCTTTGATTTCTCAAGGTGCTCCAATCAACTCCACCATCCTTCTCCTTGAATTCATTTATCAAGGACACATGCCCCTACATGTTATCACCATTTATTGGTTCAATCCAATCCAATTAGCAAGCTTTCTTGCTACTATTCTGCACAAGCCTCTAACCAGAATGCCTCTGCACTTGCCTAGGGATTGATGGAAAAATTAGTTCCCCTACACACAATGAATCCACAAACCATATTAAAAATATATACAAGGTCCCCTAATTTATTCCAAGAGGCCATGGAAGTTTAACCACTGGAGCTCAAGTGGGGTTCATATTCACAAGACTGGCTCTAAACCAGACAACGAACCAGTGAAACAAAATAAATTTACAAAATGGTAACCAGAAGTACTAACCAACTAAACCAATTCCACACAGAGTAATTACATGATAGAAAGTAAAGTCTCAATTCATTATTTCAATCCATTAAATGACTGGATGAAGGCTTTGTTACAAAAATATATTCAATTCTTTGCTTTCCGAATCTCTGTCCCTACAATGTCACCTCTAAATCTTAGATTAGGTTTGTTTGACCTTATATAACCTACCCCCACATGTTTGGACCCTTAGGTCGGGATTAGAACACCATTAAAGCTATTTCCTAGTTTTTAGGAAATGTTGTCATGACAACTTTGCAAAGTTGTCATGAGCAACTTTTACAACTTTTGCTCTTTTGACAATCCACTACTCTCAGTGGTTCAATTTGACTCTAAACCATTACATAAGACCTTAAAATGCTTAATAACATTAAAATCATAAGTACCACTCCATTTTGGAGCCTTGGTCAAATTTTGACCCTTTGTTGACTTTCCTAGGACTTTGACACTAGAGTCTAATTGATCACACACAACACTAGACTCTAAACACTCTTACCTCTAAACACACACCAAAAAAACCTTGGGACTTTATACTTAGTCATTATTACCTTGGTGGTTGGCTAAAACCACCTACAAGCCAAAATGTTGCAAAGGTCCTCCATTAGACCTTAAGGTGCTCTCTCTCTCTCTCTCTCTCTCTCTCTCTCTCATTTTTCCTCTTTTATATTGGTTTTGGATTTGATGAGGACCAAAGTCACTTGGGGGTTTGGTGTTTCTTTGTAACCTTTTCCTTGATAAACATTTTCCAATGCAATGATCTACTTTTCTATTAGCATGAGCTTGTCTCATAATCCCACTAAGTGGGGGCTAAATGTACTGTACTAATAAATTAGCACCTATAATTGGATGCTTAGTTAGGCCTCATTTTGGCAATTTTAAGATTTCATGTTTGTTATGCTTTGTTCACCTACCTATTTCTTCTCGGTCTGGCATCTACCCTATCTTATTGGCTTCACATTTGAATTTTGGTGTTTTTTCCTAGAAACAAAATACCCATGCTTTTTGTTCCTCGACAAATGGGCTTAAATTTGAACCAAAGACCCGTTGTAGTGTTTTTGTGGAAAATTAGATCTCATGGTCGGCTTGGCTTAATTTTGAATCCCAAAATGAGTGATGAGGTATATAAACACCCTATCTCTCCTCATTTTTGTGATCAAACATAATCAATATCAATGATAATATATCACACTCAAGATTTTACATTCAAGCATTCAAGAAATCAAGTGATTCAAGATTTGAAGGCAATCATCCAAGATCTAGTCTCTCTCCAAGCATCCAAGGAAATTTGAAGGAAAATTTCTCTTTTGAAGAAAGTCTCTCTCCCATGATATCCAAGTATAGTATTTCTCAAGAAATCAAGAAGATCCTTTATCCATTCTCATTCATTCTCTCTTCACAGCGAGTGTTCAATCAAGCATAAAAATATTAAAGATCTAGGAGTGACATTCATAGAGCCATACATTTGTGAAGACATACATGATTCCATTACACATTCTAAATTCAACCACTTCAATACAAGTGACATTCATGCATCTTCATGAATATGTGCAATCTCAATATCCATTCATGAAGGTATAAATAAGGTAGATCTAATATTTACCTTCAAATTTACTTTCTTTTATGCACTCTTATTGCATTTTCAAGGTTGATTCCTAAATAGGGGTTTGACGAAGGAAAATGCATTTCCACAACCTTTTCCCTATTTTTCTCTGCGTAGGTATAGGTCATGCAACTATTGGAGATGATTCAAAAAGGTCGGGACCTACAGGACTATCAGTCAAAATTCAGGGAAGATTCCTAGGGAAAGAAATGTCTTAGGATATTTGTTCCTTGGAACAAAATGCCCAGGCTGTTGTGCTCTATGGAATAAAAAGCCCAGGAATTTTGTTCCACCCAGGACAACCTTAGATTCAAAGATCAAGTTGGTATAGTTTTTAAATTTCCATTTCTAGTAATTATAGGTTCATGTCTATTTTTATCAAACTGTATTTTCCTGAAACTATCTAATTTAGATTATTTTAATCATTTATCTTGCATCATTAGATTAATTTCTCAAATCTATTTCATTCTTAATAATAACAAGCAAAGGATTATCGCACTCACTTAGCGCTTAAGTCCTACTTGAGCCTATTAAGTCATCTTCTTTCCAAGTGTGCATTAGAAATAATGTGGATAAGTATCTTGCATACACCTTAGGTATCATTATCAATTTATCCCACCATTATTTTCATGTACAAGGGTATAAAAAAATGTAGTGCCCAAGAAACCAAAATTATAGTTCAGTATCTTCTACATATGTATAGGAACCAAACCCTACCAGAAAAATTGGGAAACTCACTTTGATGGGGGTAGGATGCCCTAATGAATGACATTAAGATTTGTCCAATTAATCTTCCACTCATCATACATAGAGGACAAAATGGTACACTAAAACTCAATTTTTGTAAGATGATCTTCTACCTCCTTTAATATATCCAAAGCCTTGACCTCCTAATTCAAATTCTTTGATTCTTTAAATAAATTCACCAGATCACTGAGATTTAGGTCCACTACATCCCTTAGATAATAAAATTGTTTCTTTATGTTTTCCTTTGATCAACTAGAAAATTCAATTATATATGAACCTATTCTATTTGGATTCTTTCAGTGCCATCCTTGGTTGTCTTCAAATCTATTGTATTTTTCATATGTACAATCTAAGACTATTACGTCTATACAATCCTTAATGTTCTTCAGGGATATCAACCACTAGTGAGAAAATTGATATACTACCAAAAATTGATTCACACATTTTTTAAATTCCTTAAGGCTCCCTTATAGCTTAAAATCTGCATTTGCACATTTGTCTATCAATATTAGTTCTATTTCTGATGTAATATTATTCTCTCTTATGAAAGTTTATAGATGTTTGTGTTTCTAGCATTGGAATTGATACTCCAATATGGCATCAAACCTCCATTAAGTATCTCCTTTTGATAGATTTTAGTTTTTTTAATCATTGATATATTGAGGTCCCATGAGACTCGATTGGCAATATAAGAACCATTTCATTTGGTGCAACTCTAGATTTATTCTACGTTATATTATTGGTCATCCAATGTTTTGGGAGAAGTGTTAATCTAAAGCTACAATGATTTGTCTTATGCTTGATATTCTTGGCATATGGGGTGAGTTTTAGACTGTTTGGAGGTGCATATCATATGCAGATCACAATTTTTCTTTTGTCTTGATTCATTCTTGAATGAGATCTTACATCATGGCTATTTGATGGATGAGGTTTATATATTTTCTTTATTTTTTTTATCTGATTAGGCTCCTTCTCAAGTATTGATTTGATCACATTCCTTGGAAGTTGTATGAGGAAGAAATCACAACAATTAAATTGATAGGACTATATTTTTTTGCCTTCTTTGGCTAGAGATCTAAAAGCTAGTGGTTGACTCATTCCATTAATTAGTTCATTCGACCAACAACATTACTTTTTGGATCCTTTTAGATATCTTGGCTAGGCGCATTTCTATTATTTTTCTGATTGGTATTTATTGGAGACACATTCATTTCATTGAGGAGGAGGATGAG
>MU224186.1:5275898-5287715 GCA_018584345.1 Thuja plicata | reverse complement strand
TAAATTCACCCTTTTAGCTAAAATACATAAAAAGGAATTAAATAATATTTGATTATTAAATAAATATCCTCATTTCAATAATTGAATTTAATTATTCAAATAATTGATAAAGTGCATTTATGAGGTCTTATTTCATCTATTTAATCAAACGGGCTCTCCAAAATCCTCACTTCAGTTCAGAAATGGAAACGTTGAGTTTATTGTGATTCAAAAGTGCAACAAATCAGTTAATTGTTTCATTCACTCAAAAAGACAACAGTTGACTGTTTCTCTCAAAGGAAACTTGCTATTCTGAACTAGATTTCAAAATGTTAACTGTTTCTCTCAAAGGAAACTTGCCATTCTGAACTAGACTCTCATCCTATAAAAGAACTCTCTTATTTCTCATTAAAAAAAAAGGAGATTGCATTGTTGAAGTATCAAATCGCTGCTACATTTTTGTTTCAATAGTTTTTATGCATTCAAACTCTCATTATTCTTAGCTTTCATTATTGCAATAGGTTAATCTCATTTCTAAATTAATGTTGCATGCTTATTTCTAGACTAATCTTACACTCATTTCTTAGTTTAATCTTACTTCCTAGCTTAATCTCATATTTACTTCTAGATTAATCTTGCATCTTTCATTCTTAGATTAATCTTGCATTTACATTTCTAGGTTAAATCCTCCATTCTTAGATCGGTCTAGGTTGTTGGATTCTCAAATTCTGAGAGCTATTCAAAAACCCTGTCTAGATAGGAGGCAACAGGTCAACTCATTCAGGCATGCAGGATGAATAAATCTATATTCATTCTTGTGTGTGACTGATGAAAAATGACTATGTTGAAGTGTATGGCTAAGTAAGAGGCCCACATTTAGCGTATACATTTTTGGCGCCCACTATGAGGCAAAAACTTCAATTTCTGGCCTCATACTTAAATTTTTCTGTCAATTCTATTTTCTGTCTGTATGACCACTTTGGACAAAATATGAGCCCACCATTATGTTTGGGTCATTGTTTCAGTTTGAAACGACTATAAATATGCCTATACTCGCCCAAAACTGAATTCGTGGCAAAATATTTTTGCATATAGAGGCCGTTATGCCCTCTGCATGCAAACCAAGACAATTTTTCTATTTGCACGCAAACTAAGGCAGCCTCTTCTTTCTATCAAAAACATGCAGCCTCTTCTTTCTATCAAAAACATTTATATTTTGAGATTCGACTTTACCCTCTGCAGTTATCCTCGCCAGCATTGTAATTGACTTTTATCACATCTTCAAACCGCCATATCCAACCTCAAGGAATCTAGCTCATACTTTTTATTTCATGTATGTTGGAGCTTTGTATAAAAAGTGATGCTTTATCCCCCACCAAATGCATGTGGGACTAAAATCTTACCCCATAGTCCTCTGCACATTGCAAAGCCACTCCTCTGCACTACATCTCCCATGACTTCTTCCACAACTCATCCCGCGCAGCTTTCACCCTACCCTCTACACCCCACAGCTCACGCTGCATTATCCCTTCCCCTCCTTATCTCCACCACACCCCGCCCACATCTCTTCTCCCTTGTGTCACTTCTCCCAACACTCTATTTCTTCCCCTGCATAACCTCTGTGCAACCCCATCGCTTCTCCTCTCTCCAAACCCCACACCACTTCTGCCTCTCCTCCTACCCACTTGCCCACCTTCACTCCCACTACACTGCTTCCACAAACCCTCCACCAAACCCCTGTGCCCGCAGCTCCTCCACTTCCCTCTGTTGCGTTGTCGACTCCCACCACTCAGCCTCTGCCTCCGCCCTCCCTGCAACCCTCCGCCAGCTCTCCTCTGCTCCATCGCGCCACCCGCTCACAACGCCACCTCCTTGCGCTTAGCCCAAAATCCTTCGCCCTCTACTAAAAAAAATGTAGCTCAGTCTATCTCTACCCAACCCGGCTCCACCACTCTACCACCCAATCCCACCACCTCCACCCAATCCCACCACCTCTACTTTCCCGGGGGAGCATTAAATTTGATGCGCATTTAACCGCCATTAAACAATGTTATTGGATTTTGGCAACGAACCGTAAACCATCAAATTAAATTACGCATATTGCTGATGTCGGCAAGATTTTGAATTTTCCTAGCCTTCACCATATGCATTTTTAAAATTGCAGTCTATTTTTAAATGATCATATATTGCCTATTTTAAGTCTAGATTGAATGCAATATTTTTTTATTTTGGGTAGATTTTCCAAAAGATCATTGTGGTGGATTTATTTTCTATTTTTGGTTGCTAGATTTCTCAAAAATTGCAGATTTTAATGATTGTACTTGCCCAATCCTTGTTTTGCAGCTTCTAGAGCCTCGTACGGGCTCATACGGTAATGTTTTCGGGTGCTTTGTTTTTGAAAGTGCATTATTTTTTGTCTAGTTTATGAATATGCAATCAGTTTCTTTTTTCTAGATTTTTTAATGCTGACGTGTTTTGTGCTTTGTTGTTCTCTGAATTACCTTGTTGATTACAGCTTAACAGTAGTTTGCAAGACGTTGAAAAAGAAGACTAAAAACACAGACTACTTACGAATCATCTTGGAGGTTGCCTTGATCGATAGAACGCTAAACATTGTGCTTTCATATTGTTTTTTTTAATTAAAATTAGGAACGCACATGCAAGACTTTTTAAAATGAAATTTTATCTAGTATTTTAGGGATGGCAATAATGTCAGGAAACTATGCTCTTGCCCTTTTGGGATTATCAAAAATACAGAAACATTATTGTCATTTTCTTATGTGTCTAAAGTGTCTTCTAGTTTTGTAATCTCAAGGAATTGCGTGGATGTATCCTCTCCCCTCACCTTCGCGGATCTTGGGTGAAAGAGAAATCCATACAAATCCTTTGGCGTGGCTACCTCCCGAGAGCTTTAACAGAGCCGTTGAGAGTGGATTGCCCAACTTGTAACAGGCTAAAGCCAAGCCCTTCCGAACCGGTATATAAAAAATTTCATTGTGATTAATCTCACAGTGAACATGTGTTGAATATGTTATACCGGGAAGAAGATCTCCCTCAGTACCCTTGTGGTGCGTAAAAACCTACAGAATGTAACTTCTGTAGGTTGGTAGGCCTCCATAACGGAGCTAATCTGCCGCAAGTATAACCACCTGAATGGATGCCTTAATTAAAAAACTTTGTTTTAGTATCCAAAAAATCTCTATCTTCTGGTACGGAAGGTTAGAGACTGACTAAGGTGTCCAACACTTTCACAACTCTTAGTAGAGACAACGGTCCCTTGGAAAGTGATCACCCTTGGGATTCAAAGCTTGGTGTGCCTAAGAAGTGAGTGCACTGTAAGGAGGAGCCTATGCCTCCAAGCTTCTAAGTTGTCCGCTATGAGTAGGCGTGGATGAACTTCAGTTCAAGTGGGAATTCAACAGATATTGCCCTGGCTTACCTAGGTTGTGGAGTCTCTGTTCTTTTTACAACAAACATTCTTCTTGATGTGTCTTGCGTGAGTGAAACATCAAAACGCTCAAATGATTCAAAATCTATACTTTTCACTATTAAACTATCAAACTCTTGTCCAAGTTTCTGCATCCACTATAAAAACTCTGAAATTAGTCAAATTGTTGTCCAATTCTGTACTCTATTGTGAAGGTTCTGTCTGAATTTTCACAAATCTATGTTCTCAACAACATCGCTACAATTCTATCTTTGACTGCAATCTGTTGACAGTCTGACTCGCTTGCTATTTTGAAATCTGAATTTGTTGTGCTAGTCCAAGTAACCCATTATCTATTTCAATATTATCATCTTTGTCTACGTTGTCCTTATCATGAGTTATGAAAGCAGGTTTGCCAACCTTGACTCAAGATCGAAGTCGTTGCTTCTCTCTCTCTCTTAGTTGGACATTATCTCTTTTTTCCTTTGGTCTTGGACTTAATCAGCACTTTAGATATCACTTCAACACTTGTCATTCAATCAATCAATTCATCATACCTTCTCTTCAATCCTCTAAGAAAGCGCATCAAGACAATCTTACAATGTCTAAAAGCAAAGAAGAGATTCTTATGGAAACTTTATCAAAACTGCTTGAATCTTTGAAATCTAAACTTCAGGAATTGAACCAGAAGGAAAAGGAACCTTCATCCGACGAATCCTCTTTAAGATCAACCTATCCTTTTCTATTTGATCATAATTCTCACATCTCTCCACTTCCTTCTAACATGTATAAAACCTGGTATGACAATCCCATCTTTGATCAAGGATAGTTTTATGACAATCCCATCTTTGATCAAGAACAATTTTATGACCATCCTATCTTTAATCAAGAGAATGTAGAGGAAACTATGATAGAATCAGATGAAAATCTTTTTTATCCACAAAAGAAGGATATTGCAAGTCAAGAAGCGTCTAATTATCCTTCAGAAAGAGTTTTTACTCCTTTGGGACAATCTTATAAATCAACATTGCAAGAACTTCTTAAGCATCATCTCATCACATTGCCTCCGGCCACATCACGTGGATTGAGATTCTTGAGTCCCAATTGTGCATATCATTGAAGAAATAAGTATAAAAATTCATCTTGCATGGAGTTGAAACATAAAATCCAATATATCATAGATGATGGCATGATCGAAGTGGAAAATCCAAATGAATCAGCTAGTGAAGATACTAATCTCAAGCATGATCAATATCAAGAATCCCTATCAAGCAATGGTTTTCATATCCCATCTACTTCTTCCACCATTCCTCCATCTCCTAAAGCTTCACCATCTCTATCAAGAAATGGGCCTAATGATGACTATGTCTACTCTGAAGGACTACCTCTAAAAGAAATCCAAGCTAATTAGCATACAAATGCAATTCTTACTCGGAATTCAAAGATCATAAACCCAAAGCTTCCACGTGATTCAATGTTTAGCATGCCTACTCAAAATGATACTTCATTAATTTTTCAAGAATCCTTCATGCAGAACAACACTCCTACCTCATCTTTAGAAGTGGTTCCATGTTAAGAGGATAATCCACAGTGTGACAAAACAAATATCAGTGATGATCAAGATCAAGATACCATCCAACCTTATCCAATGGTTGACCAAAATAATGATGATCCTCTCATCTCCTTCCATTTATTCCTAGAAGAAAATCTTACATCTCCTATATCTTATCCATCTCCCAAGCAAGATTGAGATATCCTTCCCACCATCTCTACTGAGCTTATCGAAAAACAAGAAAAAGTACCCTTTCTGAACCATCTAATGATCCTTGTCAAGATGAGAGCATCCCATCATCTCCTTATCATGTGTCTCCACATCCACCTCAGGAAACCATCATTCCTCAGAATCCCTTGTAGAAAAACAAATCCCCTCAAGCTTCAGCTAATCCTATCAAAGCTACTCATGCTCCTACTGATATGAATATGAATTCAAAAGAGAAGAGCCTTGGTCATGCAGCTCACTCTAAAGGTGTTGATATCCCTTCCACACCTTATCTCCCTCCATTCAAATGTAAGCATGTGCCTTATCTATCCTCCATTTCCATTCTTGGTCCCTATATCCAAAAACTAAATCCTTCAAACCTTCCATCTATATTGGGTCCTTATATCCCTTCATCCAACATGCCTATCACTACTAGCTTGTCATCCACTTATCCTATACCCTATCAAGATCAAAAAATACATAAATCCTTGAATTATCCTTATCAACCAATCTGTATGAACCAACCATATCGGCCCTATTCATCCACACTCCCCAAGTCTTTTGAAAGCAATTTGGATGTGTAACAAAAAAATCACAAATCCAAGAATCCACTTACATATGAAGATCGCTGTGTCCCATCTAATCGACATGTGACTACAAAGAAAAAAAAAATATTCAAGAGACCACAAAGGTCCACTGAGCAAAGAACAATATCAAAGAAAACATGGGTTCCTAAATCCATCATGGAAGAATTGTGTTCTAAATCATCCAAAAACAAAGGAAAATCAAAAGCTATGTGGATTCCCAAGTCTCTCTTAAAATGCTTGGACAAAAAGGAAAAGTCAGAGTTGGCATCCAAGCTTCCAAAGTCTTCCACTTATCTCCATCTAAACATCTCCATATTCTAACTCTATGTTGGGTCCTCATGTCCCAAAATCCATTACCTTGAATACTTCATCCATCTTAGGTCCTTGTGTACCAAGATCCATATCTACTCGGCCATCAAAACCTCAAGCTATTCCATCCACTTTTCCTCCATTCATCCACTACCCTTCAATGGGTGTGTCAATTTTGATCTTACCACCATTTCCATATACCTCTATACAAACCCTTCAATACCCTATCCAATATCCCACACCTAAAAAATACCCATCCATCTCATATCCCTCCATTCCTCTTATCCAATCCTTTGCATAAATCCTTGGCTACCATCTTCCTTACCCTCCATATCATTCATTCTCTACCATCACCCTATCAACATCTTTGAGCTTACTTTTAGCATCCTTGTCCTATCATCACATATCCTTCAAAGGAGCACTATCCAAAGAGCAAGAAGCTTAAGTTCCTATATTAAAAAAAGAAAAAGAAAAAGTGCCTTGGTGAAAACCTGGTAAACAGGCACCTTGGTCGCAAAACTAAAGTTAAATTAATCTTTCCTATGGTGAAAACCACTCCTTGTGGTGCCTTGGATAAGTACCATGATGAAAACCTAGCAAAAAGGTGTCATGTGTAATTCATCCTACTTGCACTCTTCACTTGGGGGAAATTTCCTTCCATGTCATCTTATCCATCATATTTTACATCTAGCTAGCCCGTGAACATCCATGTTCCTTCTGTTGATCTTGACAAGGTTGAGCCTATCCATGAACACTATGTATCCTAACATTTATTATCCTTTCCGTCAGCCTATTCACTTTCTCTCATCCACGGTACCCTATTGTGATCTTGCTTATGCCAAGCCTATCCTTCCTATCTCTGAGCATTCTTGGCATAATCCAAAACATCCACTCATACCTACATCACCCCTTATCCCAACTGCACTATCATAGCTATATCCTATTCAAAATTGACCCCTTGGTCTTGATAAAAAAATGAAAAACTATTTCTCAAAAGTCTCTTGACATGTCCATTCTTTTGGACTACATGATTTTTATGACATCGGGTCATTATCCTATATGCTACCGAGCACCGCTCCATGATCCTACATTGCTCTATTCCTTTTTTCCCTAGCTTGGGTAATCTTGAGGAGACTTTCGTTGAGGTTTGCATGCACCCTCTTCATCCGTCATTGTCTATTCCTCTCATTCATCATCTTTCTAATCCATCTGCAATGTCCTACACCTTGATAGATATTGGGGGCAAACCAATGTGATCTTTCTTGAGATCGGTTAATCTCTAAAATATCTAAAATTTGTAAAAGTCATGAAAAGATGATCATCTTGGTGAGAACCTAGTAATGCTAAATATATCACAACATCACTTGGCTCTGCACAGATGCTTTCCTGCTTTCCTTCCAGGTATCGGGGTAATCTAACCCAGATTCCTGAGAGTCAAGCTCCATTCTGGAGATGACCCTCGAAAGCTATTTTAATTGATATCCAGAAAATCTAACCTAGATCTTGGGGGACTAAGCTTTGTTCTGGAGACAGTTCTAAAAATATCTATTGACTATCTTTCAATGAACAGGTATCGAGGCAGTCTAACCCTTACTCCTAAAGATTGAGCCTCATTTTGGGGACAATCTTTTGAAAGACGATAAGCTATTAGGTATCTGGGCAATCTAACCCAGATTCCTAGGAGTCAACATGCTCTCAGTTACCTTCAATATACCAACTTACATGGATTGAAACTGGTCATACTCTAGGGGAAACCTTCCTAGTCTAGGGGGCACTGTCCTACTACTTTTCAGAATCTCTCTCGCATCAGCCACCAGTGGTTCTCACTACATTTGCCTGCTGATGCCTAGCTATTACTCAGATTTCTCTACTTGAGAATCTCTCTCTCGCATCACTCACTAGTGGTTCTCACTGTGTTTGTCTACTATCGCCATACTAATCATATTTTTGTGCACCTGACATATATCTACAAATCTACATCAATCTGTTGAAGTTAGAGTGGTACTCCGTGCTTCGCCTTGGAAATTCTTTGCTTCAACTTGTATATAGCTTTCAGTCACTTTCATGACACTTTGGGTCTTCTAAGAACCCTCCTAACTTGAACCGATCCAGAATCATAGCCTGGGCGAAACCAAATCAACTTTTCCCTCACAACATAATTCAAGTCAGTCATTACCTAGGGGAATGGGTCCCCAATCTGATCACATCTTTTGTTAGTAATCTTGTCATTTTAAAGGGAAACTCACTACTGACAAAATCAACCAGTGTTTCTCAACACCACAATCAACAATGTTTCTTAATACTATCTTTGGATGCATCTGTGTTTTTCAACACACATTGGATATCACAAACATAAACAACATCTATCGATAGCAATCAAACACAAAGCACTCACAAGCACAACAATCTTTCTCAAAAACCCCTATACATGAACACATTTGAAAACTTTGAAACTGGCTGACATATGCTAAACTTCTCTTAGTATGTTGCCTATTCTCATTGATTTTCGCTAATCTTTTCTTTGTCTACTTCTTGTTGGTGTGGTCCTGATGATCCAGAAACGTCAAATAAACAAGGTGTATGTGATAAGAGCTTTTGCATTAAGGTGGAAAACCCTTACATCCCTCGATCCTGTTTATTTATACACCAAGATGAGGTCAGAATTATCTCCTTGAATTTTATTGCTTTGCTTGTTTACTGGCGTACTCTTACTATATCAAATTGGAAACAATGTCCAGGTCATCTCAGCTTTTGTGCCCTGATTCTTACGTTAGTTTCCCATATCTTATTTGATGAAATTCATATTCATATTCTTATGGTTGTAGTGGCACTAGGAAGGATTGTATCGACTTCGATGTTCCAAAAATGCTCCATGATGAAAACTATTCAATGGGTCCAACAACCACGTCCTATGGATTGCATCTAGCATATGATTGCACTTTCATTCTAGGCTTACATCGCAACAACGTTTCGATGGTCACTTCATTGTGTTCTCCTGGATTTGCATGATGAGGAATTCTTCTTCAATGTTCTGGCTTCATCACACTACCCAAGTGTTTGATCCTCACTCTCACTCTTCAAAAGTGGCTATATCGACCACTCTAAATCTATTTTCGGGATCAAAATCGAAATCTGACACTACTATATAGCTCAAAATTACATTTTAAAATTTTTGGGACCGACACGATCGGATGCTTGTGTAGTCAACTTTCTGATGTCGCTTTCTTGTCAGAATCATATCCAATCAACATTTTCTCAAATCTCTGACAATTTTCCTCAAAAGTCAACTCTGGTCAAACTTGGTCAACTAGACCTCGAAATTTCTTGAAATCACTTCTGAATCTTGCAGACTCTTCTATAATGTATTCTGAGTTCTTCTCGATCTTTGCTTCAACACCTCTCTATGATTTATCACTTTCAATCACCATTATGGCATGTCATCTTTCCTTTTTGCTCCCGAGGGGGCAGGATGATTACATCATTGAATCACTTTGAATCTATTTTAATCAATCTAATCTAATTCCAAAAGTCCTCGTTGCTAGGGGTGTCTCATCACTTGGGGCATGTTCAGTTTTCATACTTCATAGTCAAAACTGGGTATTCCATAATCTTGAATCACTAGGGGCATCCCTGTTCCTTACATCTTGTCATCTATTAGGTATCTAAGAAATTTAACTCAGATCCCTGAGGATCAAGCTCCATTCTAGAGATTATTCTCAAAATCTAAGCTACCAGCTATCGGGGCAATCTAACCCAGATTCCTGAGAGTCAAGCTTCGTTCTGAAGATGACCCTCAAAAACTTGATCTAATCGGCGTCTTGGCAATCTAACCTAGGCTTCAGAGAGTTAAGCTCTGTTCTGGAGATGGCTCTAAAACCATCATCAATTCTCGAAATTAATTTCAAATTATTCTTTTATGCTTCACACATCATACTATTCTTTGAATCAATGCGCTACTCGCACATCAATTCAAAGAGGGGAAAAATATAACACCCCAAAATTAGCATCTTGCAACCACAACCAATTTTGTTGTATTTGTCATTTTTCTGAATCATCAAAGTCCTATTGTACTAGGAAATTTTGAGTTTCGACTGACTCTACTTGACTTAAGTGTCAAATGCAAAAAATCCTAAATATGCATTATTCACATACTATATTTAATTCCTAAATATCAATTACAATTGGATAAATAAACCCTATGATCAAATTAATCTAATTACAAAGTCCTAGCACTTTAATTAAATTAAATTCGCCCTTTTAGCTAAAATACATGAAAAGGAATTAAATAATATTTGATTACTAAATAAATATCCTCATTTCAATAATTGAATTTAATTATTCAAATAATTGATAAAGTGCATTTATGAGGTCATATTTCATTTATTTAATCAAATAGGCTCTCCAATATCCTCACTTCAGTTCAGAAATGGAAACTTTGAGTTAACTGTGATTCAAAAGTGCAACAAATCTGTTAACTGTTTCATTCACTCAAAAAGACAACAGTTGACTGTTTCTCTCAAAGGAAACTTGCTATTCTGAATTGGATTTCAAAAGTTTAACTGTTTCTCTCAAAGGAAACTTGCCATTCTGAACTAGACTCTCATCCTATAAAAGAACTCTCTTATTTCTCATTCAAAAAAAGGAGATTGCATTGTTGAAGTATCGAATCGATGCTGCATTTTTTATTCAATAGTTTTTATGCATTCAAACTCTCATTATTCCTAGCTTTCATTATTGCAATAGGTTAATCTCATTTCTAGATTAATGTTGCATGCTTATTTCTAGACTAATCTTACACTCATTTCTTAGTTTAATCTTACTTCCTAGCTTAATCTCATATTTACTTCTAGATTAATCTTGCATCTTTCATTCTTAGATTAATCTTGCATTTACATTTCTAGATTAAATCCCCCATTCTTAGATCAGTCTAGGTTGTTGGATTCTCAGATTCTGAAAGCTATTCAAAAACCCCGTCTAGATAGGAGGCAACAGGTCGACTCATTCAGGCATGCAGGATGAATAAATCTATATTCATTCTTGTGTGTGACTGATGAACAATGACTATATTGAAGTGCATGGCTAAGTAAGAGGCCCACATTTAGCATATACAAGAGGTAGATAATCCTTCTTCACAGACACTTCCATAATTATTGATCGATAATTTATCATTGTATTTTTGATTGGGATTCCTATTTGATAGACATTGGTTAATTATTTTTTTAATCGCACCTTCCAGATTAAGGAGACACATTTTATGATTTATTTCTCCTATTTGATGATTGTTGCGAAACATCAGTTATCACTTCATGTTTGTCTTTGGATCTTGCTCCAAATCAGTTTATGCTAGTTCCTTGTTTCTCACCTTCTACCATGATTGTGTATATACCTGATTGGTTTGTGGCGTCATCTTCCAGGGATTTGATGATGCATGAGAAAATTTCAGAGGCATCATCATTTTACATTTGGATTCTACTTCCTAATTTTTGTCAAGAATGGGAAGCATTCCTACATTTATACTTTATCTATATTCTTCCCAACTGGAGAAATATTGTTTGTAGACATTGAACTATGTTTTATCTTCCAGCACTCACCACTTTTGTAGGGTATTGTTCATTATGAGGTGGATATGTTATCTCATTTGCACCTTTTTACTAGAGGATCATTAATTGTTTATACGTGATGCATGTGTTGGAAATATATTGAGGCTAGGTGACTGAGAGGGGGGGGGGGTGAATCAGGAACCAATAAAAATTATT
>MU224186.1:5250124-5274622 GCA_018584345.1 Thuja plicata | reverse complement strand
GACATAGTGAACTGGTAATCTCTCGCACTCGGGCTACACTAGATGCTTGGGTCACATTGATCACTCGGAGCTGGTATGCAACTCGGGTAACACTGGTGATTCGGGTGTCACTATTTTCCACTATCTGCTCGGTCGACACTGCAACTGCTCGGGCTACATTGCAACTGCTCGAGTTGCACTTCAAGTTGTTGGCTCGATCAACATTGTAATCATATAAGTGACTAAGTGTTTTGGCACTAATTGACATCATGTATTGCCACAAGGTCTACAAAATATAGTCCTATGGGTTATGATTGAGTCTTTCATCCATGCATCTTGTTTGTTTCTCTTTTGGAGAGGATTTTTCTCTCATGTAGTTTTCTCCTTTTCTTTTTTTTTTGTCAGACAAATTCATTGCATTGTACATGGGTACTTAACATGGCCTAGTAGCCAAGACCCATATTGCAAAATAATCGTCTCCTTAAGTTGCACTTAGGAAGGGGTGTTGGAGTAAATTAATATTTACTCTATGCTTAAGTTAACTTAGGTATCATTATTTCCTAGGTTGCATTAATATTTGTGCCATATAGTTGTCGGGTAGTTGAATATTAATTACTCCCTATTTGCCTACACATCTCATTTAGACACATGGTCTCATCATGTGTTCTCATCTCTCTCACTATTGCATTTATAAGAAGATCTCATGTACATTATTGATAATCTCAATATCAGTTATATTTCTAATTTAATAATATTCTCTCCTATGAAGGTTTATAGTGTTTTATGTTCCTAGCATTTGAGTTCATACTCTAACGAAAAATATCCAAATTATTTTGGATGAACATAATCTCGACAATGCTCTAATGGCATCCCTTATAATCTTATGTGGTCTATCTAGATAAATAACATCTCCATGAATTATAGTTAAGATGATTCTTATCCAGTCATGCGTATGACTAAAGTTTGGAAACTCCTAGGTATCCAAACCCTTGTCCAGAATGTGCTTGTATTGTGGCTTGAATGTCTTTAGATCATCCTCCACCAACTCCTTCCATAGATCAACAAATTTCAATTGACTAACTTCTGTAAGAAGCACGTAGATACATACCCTGACATCTTTAGTGTCAATCGCATCCACTGGGACCTTTGAAAAGGCATCGTCCTTGTCCTTCTTCATTGCTAAAAATTGATGTGGATTGAACATAGGTTGAGGCTTCATGGAAGAATCACAACAACGGGAGTAGCCATTTTATCACCAACAACACAAAATAAATAGTATGAAATGGATAATACCTTTGAAAAATACAGTCGATAGAGTTTGTGCATTTCACACCATCAGGGATATCCTTCCCACAACTTAGCTCTTCAATTCTCACAATCACAAAGTGATAAAAATGGATTCCAAAATAGGATTTAACCTTTCTTTAGGAACCCCAAGTGTTTTGTATTGAAAGCACTTGATCTAATACATATAGAGTAAAAAAGGTTTCTTATCTATATACACAAAGATCAAAAATACCTCCACAAGTCTCTAGAAAGACTTCAAATGCTCTAGAAATACCTTCAAAACTTTTGCCATGTTAAAAAATATCTAGCATACTAACCATAAGTGGGTTCACAAGTGTTTCAGTCAAAGCTCCCTCATAGAAAATGTTCTTTCTTTACTTTCCAGAGGAGACATCTACACCACAATGAGGTACAGAATCATCCTTCGTCTTTTATTTCTTCCCTCTCAGCAGACTTATTTGCCCATGTCTTGTGCATCTTCTCTTTTTCCTCATTTATTTTGCCCATGTCTTGTGCATCTTCTCTTTTTCCTCATTTATTTTGCCCATGTCTTGTGCATCTTCTCTTTTTCCTCATTTATATCAATCTTTTTCAAGAGAACATAAGTTCTTTCATTCTATCCCACATACTATCTTTAGCCACGTGAACATTAAAATTTCTTTCTTTCTTTCGAAGCTCCTTGGATAGGTATTCCATCATTCCCTTTGTGGAAGTCTCAGGCATTTAAGATAAAATTACATGTTGTTTGGGTTCATGCAGAATAAAAATGCAACCATTGTGGGATTTTTCATTAGTGTCAGGGTTCTTTTATGAGTCTAAACCTTGTGGAAAAACCCTAGCCATGAAACATAATACATTTCTGGTGAAGCCATGAGGTTTTTTATCTTGATTTAGTTATTATTAAATTGTAGCTCAGGTATGATCCTTATTAATATTCTAGCCAGTTTTTTTATTTGAATGAATGTTTCTTGAATGATTCATATGTGTGAAATAAAGCTAGTTTCCTTGGAATGTTGCAGGCCTTGTAGTTTAAAGGTATGAATATCAAATTTGTATACCCGTGGGAACAATTAATTCCATTGTGTGAACAAACTTGAAAATTTATTTGGCTGTCGCAAATTTATGAATAAGGGTTCAACAAAATGGGATTTTTCTTTGTTATTCTTGCTGAATAGTTCTCATTTGTAGCTCTGTGCATGCTATTCCTTTTATCGAAGCATTTTGTCAAACAGTTTGCAGACCCAGTAAATGTTCTTACATTTCTTTTTGGCATTTTGTCAAACAGTTCACACACCGAATGCATGCCGTAACATTTCTTTGAAGCATTTTGTCAAACAGTTCATACACCGAGTGCATGTTTAAACATTTTCACACACCCAGTAACATTTCTTTAAGGCATTTTGTCAAGCAGTTCATGTACACTACGTGTGTTGCACATTTTTTGATGATTTTTGTGAAATAATATGTCTTGTTATGCTTCAAACCTCTGCATACATATCCACCAAAAACCCAACAAATTTATAACATCTGGAAAAATTATTTCTGTATCATGAATTCCTCAATGGAATCACCATCCTATTCTACAGCTTCAATTCTTGCAGGAGTTGGTAGAGGATTGGATATGCCAATCATTTATACTTTTTTATAAGGTTTCTTTACACATTACAAATCGTTGTCTATAATAAGATCTCATACCAAAATTATATGAAACATTGTTCCAGAATTAATGATATATCATCCCTTGAGATTGTTATTGTCTGTATAGTGAGCCTGCCAAGTAAATAGTTTGGTTTAGCTATTCTTTGTAGAACTGAAAACAATATTGGAGATGTTAAAAATTTGATCATAGGAATGACTGAAATCCTTTGCAAGATGTGGGTATAATGTTATTTCTGTACAGAGTGGTTTGCATGAATTTCTTTGTATAATGTCTCTTTATGTTGAATTTTGTTGCCACTTCTTGTCCACCAGATGATGGATGGGAATTTACCTGATACCATGGCTTATGGCTATCATAATGAAAGGTATTTGTGCTATTTTAAATAAATAATAGGTTGGAGTAGACTTTGTAAAAATGTCTATGTTTGAACCTATGAACCTATATTATATTTTTAATATATTTATTATAAATAATTATAACAATTTCTAATACATAATATATATTATTCTATAGTATATATAATATAAATTACTATATCATATATCCAATATTATATAATTTTACCCTTGATTTTATACAAAGTTTCTTATTTAATTTTTAATATATAATAAGTTTTATTTTATTAAATAACTATTAATTAAAATATACTTAATATTTATAATAAAATGGAAATTAAATTTACATATATAATTATAATTAAAACTAATTATGGTAAGTATAAGCCTCTAAGTGATACTTGTTTATATTAGTTTTATGTTAGTAACTAATTCATAAATTTATTTTACGATTTATTGCTATAATATAATATAAATGAAGGAAAATGAGGTTTACAATGTGATAAGTTTATGTCAACTTAAGATTTTTTTGAATTAATTACACATTCTTTGAGATTGTCAAAGTCGTCCCTATGTTATTTTAGCTATTACTTTAATCATTTAGACTAATATTAGAAAAATATTATTCACCTTTTTAAAGAATATTTTCAATTCATATTTAAATTTTATTATTCATATTAACTTTTCAAATTATTTTGAAATTTTGAAATTTCATTGAGAAACAAGAAAGTTTGATAATACCATAATCTAGTAGTCTCTTTAAATTTATTGTGATTCCTTCATAATAGGTAGGCAAAGCAAAGAATATATATTTTGTCTAAGGACCAACCCTATCAAATTTGTAGTTAGGTCTTTATTATACGTTTCAAAACCAACCTTATAATTCAATGCAATTTGATCTTGACATAAGAAATAAAAATATTCAAAAAAAAACATGTAATTGTTAATTTAATTAAAAGGTATAAAAGTAAAGGTATCATCTTTTTGTAATATTAAATAAGAGGGTATTATTTTGTATTATCTTTAATTTATGCTAGATATGTTTAATTGAATTTTCAAACATGAAAATCAGTGAAGATAACACAAGTGATATGTTATTAAAATAAACTTATATACCATTTGCCAATTTGAATGAAAATGTCATTGAATTTTAATATTACAAATATGATAAAGCTAAAGTGGATAAAAATGGTGTATCTTCATATTTTTTATTTACCTAAGCATTGGCCTATAGATGGCCTAATATGTGTTTTTTTTTTCATTGTCAAATCTTGGCATCGAAAGGAACTAGACCATTTTGGGACACTTGGAGACCTCAAATCCTTATGCATGATATCTACAATCATGTACCTGCTAGTACCTTGTTAAGTTATTGTAGCAAATGCAAGCAAGTGTTTTTTTAAGTTTTGAATCTCTTTTTTGAAATTCCATTTTTTTAACCATCACACCACATCTACAAGATTAATGTTAGGGAAAAGATAAAATCATACATAATGGTGGGTTTGGGTTTTTAATATTATTTAATATTTATGTGGTTTAAAATTATAAGTTCAATCTAACCTTAAAGTGGTCTTATGGCTGTTATGAGGTGCCTTGGAACCTATAGGAAAGAAAATTATGATCAAGTGTATGAAACCCATTATCCTCCACTTCTTGTTCTAAAGTTAAACTTGTTGGGATTGTTACCTATGTATTATATGAAAAAGTAACAAATATGTGACTTGGGGGTCATAAGCCCATTAAATCTAGATGTAGTTGGCATAGGTATCTTTATTAGTTTCAACAAGACATTTTAGTTTTCTTATTCAATGGTGCTTCTACATGGCTGATAATCCTAAAGGATCATACGTTTGTCATTAGTATACAAGGAAATAGTTTTTGAACCGTCGATAACATGATCACCGAGTGACAACATTCAGACAAGTGCAAAGGTCACCAAAACAGACAAGTGTAATGCTCACCAAAAATATCTTAGCACGGTGAACACTGATAGCACTATCATCGATAGACAGTTTACTGTGTAACCCAAGCACAACAGTTTAAAGAGTAACCTGAGAAACAGTTTATAGAGTAAACTAAGAGCACAGTCTACAGAATAACCTGAAAGTAGTATGTCTACAGAGACATCACCGAGCACCAGTTTACCAAGAGACAATTTTATTCTCAAGAAAAGTGGATCTAGGATACACGTCAGATAAAAAACTTCAATTTTATAAATAGCTTTATTCTTTGTTGTAAAACCATTTCTTGAGGATGAAGTAAAGCATATGTAATAGTTTTAATCATTCTAATTGATTGTAAACATGCAAACTAGGAGATCAAGGTCAAGTTGTAAACCTTTGATCATAGAGTTTTTCTTGTAAAGTGTGAAACCTAAATAGGTCAAAACCTTTGTATATATAGATGTATAATCATTCAAGAACATGATGAGTGTAGCTGCAAAATAAATCTATGGATCTGACAGAGAGTTTCATGCAAAAGGACACAAAAGAAAGAATTCAGTTATGAAGAACTAGATTCAAGGCTACCGAGCATAACAAAGGTATTAATCAATCACAATATGTGATACATATATCTTGTGAAATTAATGATCTGTATTCAGCAATTCAAGATTGCAAGTCATCAGGTCATAAGTGTTTTTTACTACTCTCTAACAACTGTAGCAAATAGAATAAATCCTTTAAGAAGGTGGACTTAACAGTCTTATTGTAAATCTCTTAACCGAGTGCATAGTTAACAGTGTTGTTAAAATCTCTTAACCGAGTAGACTTAACAAGTCTAAACATGTTACTCCTAACAGGGTAAGATCATCAAAAGTGATCACACTTGTAGCCTTAATTGACACCTTCCATTCTGTAGATAGTGAAGCTTTATGGGTTTCATCCCCACCGCAATTTTTACCTTCTAACAGGGGTTTTCTACATTACCAATTCTTGTGTTATGTGTACATGAATTTCATGAATCTTTCTATGAATGTTTACATAGGATTACATTTATGTTTTGATATTACATGTATAAGGTAGAAAAACATCAATGGTCGGTAATGCAAGTAAATATTACCAGAAGTTGGAGATATAGATTTTCTTTAAGAAATACAAAGAAGCAAGAAACAAGATGAAACAATTATTGGCTGAAAGAAAAGCCATGGAATCTCGCTACAATGAAAATGACTATTATGAAGAAGAGATACCAGATTTATTTGACTCATCAGGATCTGCATTGTGCAATACATTTGACACATTTGAAGGAAGCATTACAAGTCTGAATGAAATCAATCAACATCTGACTGAACAAGTGAAGCTACTGCAAATCGGTCAAGAGACATAGATGGTAAGAATGATTGATGTTATGAATAATGCTAGACAAGATGAACAAGAAAGAACATTAGCTATTGATGACAGGAGGAAGATCACTGAAAAGCTACTAGAGAAAGAAACTGAGATACAAAGACTTACTGAACATCACATTCAAATCACCAATCAAATAGTTCTTATGAGTCATGAGGCCAACCGAGTGAACATAGAACTTAATGGGAAATTGAAATCCATTGGTGAACTAAGAGAAGAAAATGAGAAACTAAAGACTGAAGCAAGGATTCAACAACAACATAATGATATAATCAAGATATATAAAGACAGTACAAAGAGAATGGATGATTTTCTGAATGGACAAAGAAGACTCAACAACAATACCAGTTTAGGGTATACTAAGCATGAAGAATCATCAAACCGAGCTGATAAAAAATATTTCTACACAAATCCAAGACCAAAGAAGCAGTCACGCAATTACAGTGGAAAACCAGGCCATATATAAAATGTTTGCAGGAGCAAAGCTAAAGGTATTCCAAAATCTACTTCTACATTCATACGTAATTGTTATAATCGTAACAAGCATGGACACAAAGAACATGAATGTGAATCTAAGCTAAACAAAACAAAGAAGGAAACCTGAATGGAAAAATATTTTTCTACTTGCAAAATGCATGGCCACACATCTCATGAATGCAGGAAGAAGAAAAAGCAAGTGTGGAAACCATAAGAACAAGAAAATTCATATCAACCAAGAAGAGTCGGTAACTCATATGTTTGGGATTACAACACATGGGTAAATTGCACAACATGTTGTAGATATGGACATATAGTTGCAAATTGCGTGAGGAAATGGATACGAAGATTAAGGAATTGGACTAACTCCATAATGGCATGCTTACACTATCATAAGGTTGGTCACCTAAGCAAGGACAACAAAGACCAAGTGACAGAGACAAGCACTTTTGCAAATGGAAACACTATTGAAGATATCAGGAGAATGAGAAATTGAATGTGGAGGAAAAATGCAAGAAAAGATGATGCTAGACCAAGCACCACAATAGGTGACACCTCATCCAATGGATCTAGTGATATCACCACCCCCACCTAAGCAAAACAAGTAAGTATGGAACTGCACTCTACAAAGATATATTTTACATCAATTCCAATATTCATTGATAATATGCCAAATTGGCATGAATGGAGATGCACTATGGTATTACTTGTTATGATTTTGTGAATCCAATCTCATCGGCCAATACCCATCGATCATCGTCGGTGTACATAAAATCCAAGTTGTCAATATAAACTGAGCACCGTCAGTAAATGTAAGAAAGACAATCAAGTCTTCGCTACATACCGAGCACTGTCGATGAACATCTGAAAAGTATAACTAAGTTTTCACCTACCCTAAGCATTGTATACTCCCCGAGGATGAAGTCTTTGGTATGATACCTGAGCAAATTTGTTTCATTGAATGAGTGGTAGCTGAAGCACTAAATACACCACTTAGGTTATTTTCTATAAATAGGGCAACAAAGAGCTCATTCATTCAACAAGAAAAAATGAGAAAAAAATAGAGCAAAGAATAGAAAATAAGAGATTGATTCACAATAGATTCAAAGCCTACTCTAATAGATTTCAAACCATCCACAGCGAACACATAAGTACCAAGACTTATCAAGAACATAGTTAATTTGCAAAGAAAGCCCTAATTTTGCGAACAATGGCAACTACCTCGCGAGTCTCAACAATCAAAAACACAAAGGAAAAGAAGATCAACTTGATAAAGAACACAACCTGTGAGGAGCCCAATTATAAGTTTTTCCCTGAGGTTGCTTCACAACCCAACAACCAAGGAGCGTTCTTGAGTATACCTTCTAGGGTTTTGCTTATTGAAGACATTTGAGCATACATCCACTGCAAGGTTGCAGAGATTGGAAATATTGAGATTGAAGAAGCTTACAAGAATCTATGTCAGGATGGACAAATCAAAGATGAACACAAACACATTGAGGTGAAAGGGTTAACCAATTCCCTACCATTCCTGACAGAGTTCAAAACCAAGTGGATTTGCATAGTACTCAGCCGAGTACATGATAGGAAAATGTGGTTGGATGAACCAAAAATGATCACAAGTGATGTGATCCATGCAATGACAGGTTACCCCATAACCAAGAAGGCTAAGGCCCTAAAGCACCCAAAACAAGAATAAATTGATAAACTCACTAAAGCTGAGTGGGATGGCAGAGGTTTGAAGGTTAATTCAATCATCGACCTCGAGATGAAATTAGGTGCATATTTGGTTGGATATAAAATATTCCAAGCTAGAAGAATGAACAACATAGCATGTGGAGCAGTTGATATTGCATATAAAATTGTGAAGAAGGGACTACAACGGGACATATCCGAGCTACTACTAAAGCAACTAGAAGAAAATATGAGAAAAAATAGATCTACTAGATCTAATACATGTAAGTTTGGTTCCCTCCTTATGTGCATATTCTTCTATTTTTAGAAATTATTTCCTTCTATCGGTAATGTCACTTGGGACACAAACTGACCCATTACTGCATAGATAAGTGACTTCATTAAGTCATTAGGAGATAACTTCACACCATTAATAGATGGCTACTTTGCCACATTTAATACTAGGATGAAGAAAAGGATGAGAATTCTTGCTCAACTAGTAGAGAAAAATAAGGATGAGATATGTTTTATGGTGGACATCAACACCAATTTCATCAAACCTGCACTACCGTGAATATCATGGTTACCACAACTAGACTATGAGATCAACATTGACCAGGCCAAAAAATCTATTGAAGCCTTACTAAATGAACCAGTGGACAAATCATTGATCAGATTTGTCACATATGAGGAAGCCATGTCTAGAATCAAGACTGGCTTAGTAGTAAAGAAAATCGATGGGAAGAAGACAAAATTTTTGAAAACACTTGAGAAGAAATTATCGGTAAATGATGAATAATCAAAACAACAAATAGATGTCACTGAGGGATAGCCACCCATCGGTGAAGGTGAAGAGTCAAGTGACTCCGCGTCTACTAAATCAGATGCACCACCTTCCAAGAAAGCAAAGGTTGCAAATGTGACAGTTGCATCAAGAAAAAGGAGTAAGACTACAAAAGAGGTAGACTCACCACCAATAAAGAAAGGTACTGTGAGGACTTATCAGAACAGAAAGCCTCAAACTGGGAATTCAGCACCAAAGCAAAGAAGGAAATACATAAGAGGAAAGGTAGATAAGGATGATACTGATGAAGCAGAAAGAAATCAAAGACTCCAAACTGAGAAGGCCAAGATACCTAATACAATTGATGAGATTCCAGAGTCAATCATCAATTTAGGAAGCATCTCACATCACAAGATTAGACAATGGCTAACATTGTCTCCCAGAGACCAGAATAAGATAGAGGAAGCTATAATTAAGGCAATGGTTGCATACAAGTATGTTCCCATACAATTCAAAAGCAGGATTCCATAAGAGCTCAATGACAAAATATCAACAAGGTGGACATATGCCTTGCACAAAGAGAAAGAAATAAGGGAAAGATCCCTAGTTACAATCATGCCACTCGAGTCAACAATTGAAGAGATTGATTCAACAACAAAGGAACATGCAAATAAATTTTCCGCTAAGATGATAGCATACAAAGTACTACAGGGAAGATTAGTAGTTCTTGATACAGAAATCAATGAGATTTGGAATGAAGTCTTCAATCTACCTGAGAAAGTATTAGCTCTAATTGAGATACCTCACATTAAGGAAAATGAGGCCATACCAAGACCTGAACATATCTTCATCTATGACATCGAGGATGTCAATCCAGTTGATTTTACAACAAAGGCAAGTAAGGCCATGGTTGATGTACCTCAAATATTACAATCATTAGAGGAAACACTAGATATTACAATAAAAGATATAAATCTTATTGATTCTGATGATGATCCCAAGAATGATGAAGATGTAAATGATGCCACTGAGAAAGTAAAGGAAATGGATACAATGAATGTTGCACAGGTAAATGTACTAGGTCACATGCCCTTATTGATACATGCTATCAATATAATTACTGAAGAAAAGGAAAATACAGTTGAGCCTGATGCAAACATACCAAAGGAAAAAGGTGATCACCATGGAGAGCAAGAGGATACAGATGAGGAGAAGAAAGATACAAGTGAAGATGATAAACTGAGTGATGCCACTACAAAGGAAACCAAAGAGGTAAACAAAGCTGCAGATAAAGAAAATGTTGATGTAGAGACATCTACTACCAACCAACAGGTCAATACCAAGAAGCATACAAAAGGTACCACACCTCCCACGCAATCACCAAAGTCAAAAGAATGAGAGAAGGAACTTGCTATGGTTCTACATTCCCCTGATTCCACCACCATACTGAAGAAGAAGAGAAAATCACCGGTCACACTTGAATAAATCATAGGTATACCCGACTATGATCCAAGGACACTAGATCCTGAGTCACTGACCAAGTTTGGTGAAATTTCCAAAAAGAAAGGCAATATAGGAAAATCTCAAAAAGGAGCACAAGAATACACAGGTATTGGAAACAAAAAAAAAAATACTAATGCAAATAGTACCTGACATAGAAATTGATCAAAATACACCAATACTTGATCAAATCTCATCTCTGACCGAGGCCATCACCAATCAGAATATGGATGTCGAGAAGGTCATAGAAGAATGAGAAGAAGAGAAGTACCACTATATGCTCACTGATAAAATCAGCCAAGAAGTGGTAGAGAACAAGGTAAAACTTTTTGAACTGGTAAATTCATTGGAACCTTTTATTTCAGAAGTGGTTACCTTAGTTCAAAAGTTATACACTCTAGAGCACTTCAATAAAGAGCATAGTGAAAAGATAGAAAAGATATATGAAGATCTTAAGGCTAGTGCACAAACTCTCACAACTGAGGAAAATGCATTAAAATTGCATTATGAGAAGATTGTAGAATCTAAAGGGTTGAGACTTGAGGTACAAAAGACTGAAAGAAAAATCAGAGATGAGGTAGTTCTAAGCTCCAAGCTATGCTACTTCAGAATCTCACAGTATTGTTGAAACACATGACTTTGGTAAAAACATTAATCGTCACCCCAGATATGTCAGTAACCGAGAGTATATATGACATGCATGCCAAAATCACTTTGGAGCAATGAACCTGGAACACCTCAAGGAGTAATGGGAGAAGCATATGGAGGATATTCAAAAATCCCATGCCCACATATTTGACAAGTTGTAAGTACTACACCTTTGTCATTATTTTCAAAAAAAGGGGGAAACTATATGTAAAGGGGGAAAATATATGTATAAAAGTGAAAATGTATATACCTTACAAAGAAGGAAAACATGTCAAAGGCCAAAGAGGGAAATACACAAAGGAAGAAACATGTACATACACTGTACCGAGGCATGCACATAGGGGGAGTCATTGACAAGGTAAACACTTGGTGTATATACTGAACATATCAGTTTGCACATATTAGTTTTTGATACTAATGCCAAAGGGGGAGATTGATAATCCTAAAGGATCATAAGTTTGTCATTAGTATATAAGGAGATAGTTTTTGAACCATCGGTAACATGATCACCGAGTGACAACATTCAGACAAGTGCACGGGTCGCCAAAATAGACAAGTGCAATGGTCACCAAAAATATCTTAGCATAGTGAACACCGATAGCACAAGGGTCGCCAAAATAGACAAGTGCAATGGTCACCAAAAGATAGTTTACTATGTAACCTGAGCATAATAGTTCAAAGAATAACCTAAGAAACAACTTACAGAGTAAACCAAGAGCACAGTCTATAGAGTAACTCAAGAGAAGTATGTCTATAGAGACATCACCGAGCACCAGTCTACCGAGAGAGAGTTTTATTCCTGAGAAAAGTGGATCTGAGATACATGTTAGATAAAACACTTCAATTTTATAAATGGCTTTATGCTTAGCCGTAAAACCATTTCTTGAGGATCAAGTAAAGCATATTTAATAGTTTTAGTCAGTCTAACTGATTGTAAACATGCAAACTAGGAGATCAAGGTCAAGTTGTAAACCTTTGATCATAGATTTTTTCTTGTAAAGAGTGAAACCTAAATAGGTCAAAACCTTTGTATATATAGATGCATAATCATTCAAGAACATGATGATTGTAGCTGCAAAAGTCATCTATGGATTAGACAGAGAGTTTCATGCAAAAGGGCACACAAGGAAGAATTCAGTTATGAAGAACTAGATTCAAGGCTATTGAGCATAACAAAGGTATTAATCAATCACAATAGGTGATACATATATCTTGTGAACTTAATGGATCTATATTTAGCAATTCAAGATTACAAGTCATCGGTTCATAAGTATTTTGGACTACTCTCTAAAAATTGTAGTAAATAGAAGAAATCCTTTAAGAAGGTGGACTTAACAGTCTTATTGTGAATCTCTTAACCAAGTACACACTTAACAGTGTTGTTAAAATCTCTTAACCCAGTAGACTTAACAAGTCTAAACATGTTACTCCTAACATGGTAAGATCATTAGAAGTGATCACACTTGTAGCCTTAACTGACACCTTTCATTATGGAGATAGTGAAGCTTTGTGGGTTTCATCCCCACCAGTTTTTACCTTCTAATAGGGGTTTTCTGCATTACCAATTCTTGTGTTATGTGTACATGAATTTCATGAATCTTTCTATGAATGTTTACATAAAATTACATTTATGTTTTGATATTACATTCATAAGGTAGAAAACATCAATGGTCGGTAATGCAAGTAAAGATTACTAAAGGTTAAGGTGATAAAAGTTTTAAGGGTACTGATTCACCCCTCCCCTCTTAGTACACACCCTTCCATTATTCCAACAAGGTACTGTTTCAACAAGACATTTTAGTTTTCTTATTCAATGGTGCTTCTACATGGCTTGTTCAATAATAGAAAAAATATTCTTGGCAATAAGTTGATGACCCAAAAGATAAAAAGTAATATAAATAATGATTTAACAAAGGAAAACTAGGGATAGGTTGTGGTTTTTTAAATAACAATTATCCAACCAAAACCATAAAAAGTAGGATTAGGATTTTTTGGGAGGAAAATTGCATAATAAGTAAAAGGTTATATTTTTCTATAAAAAATTAAGAATATGGAATAAAATTTCAATTACTTATCAATAGGATCTCGATTTATGAGTCACGTTGAATGATTTTGAATGTGTCCACTATAGATTGATTCTTGGTAAGTATAATGCCTCAACACCATAAGAGATGAAGACAAGGTTGTCCTAAAGAATTTTGACAGAATGAATACTTCTTAATCCTTAATTGTCAAACAAATAGGTTTTAATTGAGACTCATACTTGCATATCAAATAACTAAATCACTTTTAAATAAATAAAAAAAAATCTTAATCTAACAATTATGATTTTCCTACATTTTCTATAGCTATGGTTCTACTAAATATATTGAGAGAGAAAGTACGTCTCCAACTTCTAAGAAAAAATAATACATATAATATTAGATTTAATGAAGTATTTTGTCTTTTTCCATGAAATATCTTTTGGTGTGTGAACAAAATGACTTGGCCCATTTTTATCAAAAAATTCTAAATCTTTGAAATGAATAGTCATATTACTTTTCAATTCAAAACATACCTTTGATTTAATTATAAAATGTCACTTTTTGTATTGGATGAAGCAATTAAAAATAATAGATCAAAAAAATAAATTATAATATTGCTTAAAAAGACAACATACGCAATGGAAGCCTGCTAAAAAGAAAACAACAATAACAACAACAAAATAGAAGAATAAACAAGGCAAAATATATAAGACAAGATTGTCCTAAAGAATTTTGACAGAATGAATACTTCTGAATCCTTGATTATAGGTTATTTATAGTTTGTTTGAGATATATGTTTTGGTTTACTATGTTTTTAAGTCATTTATTTTGACAAAATAGTGTTGATCAAGGAATATGAAATCAAAATTAAAGATCAGTTATGATAGGAGACACATTGTTTCAGTATCATTGTGTGTGTGTGTGTGTGTACATATATAGAATATATCTGTATGTACCTACATGCACAATTATTTATATTAGTTTTATGATGGTAACTAATTCATAATTTTATTTCACAATTTTATTGCTATAGTATAAATGAAGGAGAATGAGGTTTACAATGTGATAAGTATGTGTCAACTTAAGATTTATTTTTGAATTAGTTACATATTCTTTGAGATTTTCAAAGTTGTCACGTATGTTATTTTAGCTATTGTATCATCTTAAAATGGAAGCATTTTGGTAGGTTTATCACCCTCGTTTAGTACATTTTCATATTAGATTTGCATTTAGGATGCACTTATACTTGATTCTGCATTTCTAGGTGAAATTAGGGTTAGGTTCCTTTGGGTCCTCCTTAATATCCCTTTCTATGACTCCATTTTTTGGTATAACCTATGTATTGGATCTCCTAAATATTCATCACACTTACTCTTTGGCCTTTGTGCCTCTATCCAACATACTGGTGTGTTTTCTCACCTTCCTGGGTCCCCAGTTGACTTGGGAATCTCGTAGATTTCCCGAGGAGACTAGCCTGAAACCTCAGTTCTGGGTTGAGGTCAATTCTAACATAGGTCAAGGTCAAGGTCATCCTTGACCTAGGTCAAGGTCAAGGTCGACCTTGACCTCTGTCAGGTGATGGTCCCCGCTTTCAAATCTGGAGACTATCGGGGTTCTAAAACTTAAAATAGGTCCCCAGGTCCAGATGCGGAAGTGTTTTCCCTGATATTCAGATTAATACATCCCCTCCTTGGTTCATGATTGTAATTGGACCATAATTCAAGGTGAAATTTGAATTTGGGTCCCTTGCATTTCCCTAGGAGGTCTATATTGAGATCTCTATCTAAACACTCTCTTTTGCCTTCATTTGGACATGGAAAAAGAATCATAAGATGATATGATACAATTATGATTATAAAATGATGATGAGGCAAGAAAGAAAGAGGATGATATAGAAGTACAAGACATGATGATTCATTAAGACATTCAAGCACTTTTGTGGACAAGTAATTGTGGATCTTCTTTGGAGCAAGAGAGACATCTTCCTTCTTCTTGGATCCACCATTTTCAACCTTCAAGCATTCAAAAGATATTATCATGGGATAGAAATTACAGATTGTGAGTTTGGTAGGAATAATTTAGCCTTGGGGGCTTGGTATTCTTTCTTTATCACATTCAAATCTATTCATTTCTTTCTCATTTTCAATTCATGTTAGGATTTTTAATCTAGAGGATTAGATCTTGACATTACACATTCGAAGCTCTTTCCAAGAGAAACACACACACATACATTCTATTATATTCGGCTATTCATGGAGGTGGAGATCACCAAAATGGGGGTTTGACTAAGGAAAAACCCTATATAGCCACCCCAAAACCCCTCTTTTTAGATATTTGTAGGTGTTGTTTCGGGAGTTATAGATTCGGGAATAATGGAATAGAGTGCAGATCTAGATACCCTTTTCTGCAAACTTCTGGATCCAAAAATAAAATTTTAGTCTAAGACTTTTTGGGTCAATTCTACCCTAGGGCACAATTAGAAATTATAGCCAATGGTGACATTAACTTGAGGGTAAAAATCAGAACTGTGTCAAAACAAAAAAACATTTCTGGGTTTTGTTCATCTCTGCATTTCCATTCCAGATTCGGTCTCATATTTTCCAGAAACTCAACATAGGCTTCAGAAAATGGCATTTTTAGATCTGCTATGATGTGAGGTAGGTATTTTATTCCATTAATATTTTCTTTCAATTTCGTGTCTATATCCATTATCAAATACAAAAATTAAATGCAAAGGGTTAAATTATGGCATTGGTCTCTTTTATATATGAATATCTATTGTGAAAACTCTATCAAGGAGACCATCCACATTTTCTTCTTTACATTTTGGTGAACCCGCGATAGACAACTCTTTCTCTTTGGTGTTGGATTTACATTTCATATTAAGATCTTTCATGCATATAGATGTAGGTTTTCTTTTATGCTCTTGCATTTATATTCCAAAAATACATTAAAAAAAAAAATTCTTTAAAAACACAAAAACATTTACATGCTTGTAATTTTATTGTGTGTTCAATATGTATGACTCTTGTTTTGAATACTTTGATGAAGATTTTATTATACAAGAGAATAGATCCCTTAATGAGGTACATGGAAGTGAGAATGAAAATGGTTTGAATGAGATCTCCATGGATCCTATTCCTATTTCATCCTCTTCCACAACTTCTCCAATTGACCTTTACCATAGGATGTGTGCATGGTTACCTTCATGCTCCACTATTTGCAACATTGAGGAATCTAGAATGTGATTTCCTAAACCTTTTATGATGGTAAAAGAATGTCCTCGAATAACTATTAAGGGTAAACCTAAAGATCCTTTGGATTTCTTTGATAATACAGATTTTGTTTCACATGCTTATCGTACATGGAATAATCCTCAACCTACTATTCCAGCCTCTTTACCTCCTTCTCAACCCATGCTTCCTCAAGCACCTAGGTTACCTTCTTCCTTTAAGGAGTATGACTTAGTTGAGAAATTATGCGCTACTCTAGCCAAGATATCTTTATGGGAATTGCTTCAAACTTCTCCTACATATCATGAGGCATTACAAAAAGCTTTATCTACTCTTCCGACTACGCCTCCTAATCAAGAGAAAATTAATTAATTTTTGGAGTGCATGCATACTATGCCTTCTGTACCTCCTATTGTGTTCACTGATGATGATTTACCTTCTGTTGAGGTGCATAATCAATATGATGCTCTTATGGTTGTTGTTTCTATTAATCAGAGTATCATTCATAGAACATTAATTGACAATGGGTATGGGCTTAATGTTTGTAGCATGGATATGCTCAAGGATATTAAAACCAATCTTACAACCATTCAACTGGATAATATCCCTATTCGTGGATTTGATAACATTGCAAAGAAAACTTTGGGTATTATTACGCTACCTATCAAGGTTGGTCTAGTCCTTCTTCACACACCTATTCATGTCATGCCCGGACCTCTCAATTATAACCTTTTGTTAGGAAGACCTTGGTTACATACTATGCATGTGATTGCTTCTACTCTACATCATAAGGTTAGGTTCATTTATAACAATCTGATGTATACATTACATGCGGATGATGCGCCAAATCCTTTATTGAATGTAGAATATGCTAAGATCTCTTAACCCATACAACCAAGTAAGGAACCTGAGAAACCTCCCAAAATTAAACATGTTGAAGCTCCATCCTCTTCTTTAACTGAAGATGATTGGGGAATGTTGGATTTTAATCCTTCTTTTATGGGAGAATACAAAGTTTCTGATTTAGAGTTCATGAAGGAACAAAATGGGTTTGAAAAACAAGTTTTTATTCCTTCTCCACTTTCTGGGGAATTAAAAAGTAACTTTGTTGCTGCTTCCCTTGAAGAAATGATTGAGACAATAAAACCATATTTTTATGACATTGTGACGTATGTCTCTCCTTTAACTCAATCTAATATGGCTGATAGATATGGTTCTGGTTATCATTTACCTAGGAAATCATGATTCAATGGGAAAGGATGCGGAAAACATGAACAAGGTATACAAGTGCCCTTAGATAATGAATTTTATGACTATACTTATGGGCTAGGATTCAATCCTTATAAGAAACCATCAAATTTTCCTCTTAATGTTAATCATATCTATGGTGGACACTTAAAATTGGTTAATCCGCTTCTCCTTGACATGGATCAAAAACCTAGTTTTGATCTTTTTCCTGAGGATGAAGCCCTAGCTGATTTTTTAGGAGCTTATCAAGATTTACCTACGTTTCATCATAAAAGAAGAAAGCATTATTGTCTAAATAATGAAGCCTATTTTGGAGAATGTGATGAACAAGATATTTCTCCTTTCCCAATGGACTCTCCCATACAAAGTAATTTATTAATAACTGAGACTACAAAAGTTCAAATGGATGAGAATGACTTTGAAAAAATAATCAAAGTGGGAAAATGTTTGAACCAAGATGAACATGATCAATTGGTTTCCCTTTTGCTTGAATATAAGGATATATTCGCTTGGACATACTCAAATATGTTGGGTATCGATCCTAAGATTTTTACTCACAATATTGTTCTTAAACCTAATGTCAAACCTGTGAAACAAAAAATTTGAAAGATGAATCTGGGTATTGCCTTGCTAGTGAAAGCTGAAATTGAAAAGTTATTAGGTGCTGGGTTCATCCATTCTATTGATTACTCTGAATGGATTTCTAATATTGTGGTTGTTTCTAAAGGAGAGAATAATATAAGGATGTGCACTGATTTTTGAGATTTAATTAAAGCATCCTTAAAAGATGATTTTCCCTTACCTAATATCGCTATGATTGTGGATTCAACAACGGGTCATGCTTTATTATATTTTCTGGATGAGTTTTTAGGTTATAATCAAATATTTATTTCTATTGAAGATCAACTTAAAACCACATTTATCACACCTTGGGGAACATTCTGTTGGGACATGATGCCTTTTGGATTAAGAAATGTAGGAGCAACCTATCAACGTGCTATGACCTTGATTTTCCATGATCACATCCATAAGATTCTAGAAGATTATGTAGATGACATCTTGGAAAAATCTATACAAAGAGAGGACCATGTGTTTATTTTAAGGCAAATATTTGAAAGGATTAGGAGTTATAATATGAGATTAAATCCAAAGAAATGTGCTTTTGGAGTTGATTCTTGTAAATTGTTAGGATTTATAATCTCTTAGCGAGGCATAGAGGTTGATACTGAAAATATTGATGCTATCATTAACATGCCTCCTCCTAAGAATATTTCTGAATTACGTAGTTTATAAGGAAAAATACAATCTATTCATCACTTTGTTTCTAACTTAACTGATAGAACTGTTCCTGTTAGAATAGTCCCAAAGGATAACTGAGAGGGGGGGGTGAATCAGTTATCAATAACATTAATTATTTTTCCTTCTTTAACTTCAAAATACAATAAATTAAATGTACATTCAAATAACACAGTACACAACACACAATTTGATTACGGGGAAACCAAATGGTAAAAACCCCGGTGGGAATTAGCACCCATAATGAACTATACTTATTTATAGTAATCCCTGTTAGAAGATCTTGCAACCCTGTTAGGAGTTGTTCTTTACAAAGCAATAAGTATAGTGACCTGGTTAAGGGTCTGAACCTATTAGGAGTCTTTTACAAATAACCCTGTTAGGGGTGAGGACTCAGTGTCCAAAAGCTCACTGCTTCAATGGTGAAGGCTACAACCTTATGTAGAGAAGATATGCACTATATCTAATGATGAACTATAGAGTAGACCTTCTATCTTGATTAGTTCCAATATATTGTAATCTTCTTCTTCTTCTTCACATAGACTCTTGATGAATGAACCACAACTGATATTCTGCTCTATACATTTTCTGTCTATTTTCGTATCATTCACACTTAGCGTATCACAAATGACTTGCTATAAGTATCTTCCTCAAAGTATGAGATCATGGGACCTATAATAAAAATCTTCATAGCATCCTTGTTGGCTTCACTAAGCATGCAAGCAATATTAAGTCTGCACAACACAAACTGAATAGATGCGACGCTTCACTAAGTCGGCCTCACGAAATTAACTCTAACTTTGTAATCTTCTTGAAACATGTTAGGCACCTTTAGATAATAATCATCAACTCATAACTAATAATGAATATACACACAAATATCCTGAAGATAAGTGCAACTCAAGAAACACATTACATACGTCGGCTCTGAATAGATACTCTTCCAGAACTGTAACTGCCAATAACAAAATTACACAACTTGACTCAAACATCATATCTGGATCTATGTGTATGAACATAACATAATAAACATGTCTAAAACATGTATCTAACCACGTAAGGCTTGATATCATCATTTTTATAAGTACATATAGAATCACTACTATGTATTATATGTTGTCATCAATGATAAACATACAATCAATCAACTACACAGAAACAAATCTCCAACAATATCCCCCTTTGACATTGATGGCAACATATGATATTAAAAACATCCTTTGTTCATGGTGTCCTCTTTCTTATACAATCTTCTCAATATCCTCATCAAGGATTCCTCTACACTGCTTCAGTTATTCTGACTATTTTTATACTCCCCCAGAGTATATGCTCCCTCTTGATATATACTCCCCCTTTGACATCAATGGCAAAGGGCACTATAAAAAATTAGGCACGGGTACTACTCCAGAAGTAGAGTAGTCAACCATTCATCAGTCACTAAGGACTGATGTTCTTGCTACTTTATCTAATCAAACTCAGGAGAGGGAATTACTCCCAACTTCTCTCTGAGATACTCAAAAGTATCCTTTGATAAAGGTTTTTTGAAAATATCTGCCAACTGTTCTTTGGTGCTCACATAGTCCAATTTCACTTCTTTGTCTGCAACTTTTTCTCTTAGAAAGTGGTACTTGATCTCTATGTGTTTTGTATTTGCGTGCATCATAGGGTTCTTAGACATGTTAATAGTGCTAGTGTTATCACAGTTAATAACAATAGGATAATCAATCTGAATACCAAAGTCTTTAACCATCTACTTGATCCACACCATGGTTGAACAATTCAGTGCTACTGTAACATATTCAGCTTCTGATGTTGACTAAGAAATATAGTTCTGCTTCTTGCTTGTCCAAGAAACCAACCTATCTCCAAGAAATACTACTCCTCCTGACGTACTCTTCCTATCATCAATACAACCTACCCAATCTGCATCTGTATACACATGAAGTTGTACATTCTCTGATTTAGGATACCATAAACCATAGTCTATAGTTCCCTTTAGATATCTAAATATCCTCTTGATTTCCATTAGGTGATTTTTCTTGGGTTCAGTTGCAAATCTTCCAACAATGCCAACTACATTAGATATGTCAGGTCTAGATTGAGTTAGATAAATGAGTTTTCCAATCATAGATTTGTACAATGTCTTATCAACTACTATGGAATCATCATCTTTTGAAAGCTTGCTTCCTATTATCATAGGGGTGCATAATGGATTACAGTCTTCCATTTTAAAGGTCTTCAATATTTCCTTCACATATTTTGACTGATTAATGAATATACCTTTATCTGTCTGCTTTACATTTAGTCCCAAAAAGTATTTTATAGGACCAATCATGATCATTTCAAATTCATTCTGTATTTCTTTTGCAAATGTTGTACTAAGCTTGTCATTACCTCCAAAGATAATGTCATCAACAAATATGGCAACTAGTAGTAATCCATCAGGTGTCTCTCTTGTGAATAGGTTACAATTTGCTGCACCTTTCTTGAATCCAATCTTGGTAAGATAACAATCAAGTCTCTCATACCAAGCTCTTGGGGCCTATTTAAGACCATAGAGTGCTTTCTTCAATCTGCATACCATGTCTAGTTTATTTGAAACATTAAATCCTTCAGGATATTCTATGTAAACTTCTTCCTTCAAGTCGCCATTCAGAAAAGCTGACTTTGCATCCATTTGATAAACTTTAAAGTCTTTGAATGTTGCATAGGCCAAGAACAATTTAATGGCTTCCAGTCTGCTCACAGGGGAAAATGTATCAGTGTAGTCTATTCCTTCTCTCTGCGCATATCCTTTACATACCAATCTTGATTTGTTTCTTACTACTATACCATCTTCATTCTTCTTTTTTTTGAATAACCACTTTGTTCCAATCACATTTTTGTCACTGGGTATAGGGACCAATTCCCATGTATCATTTTTAATTATCTGATCTAATTCTTCTTTCATTGCATTCTTCCAATCAGAATCATTACAAGCAACTTCAAAACTTAAAGGTTCAATCTGTGAAAGTAAACATACCTCTTCATCCATTGCTAGAATTTTTGCTTTTGATCTAGTCAAAACACTACTACTCTGATCTCCAATGATATCATCTTTAGAGTGGTATCTAGATGTGAATTTAGGAACCTTAGGTGTTACTTCTTCTTTTGTAATCTGTGATTCTTCTCTGCTTGATTCAGGGTCATTACATGAGACATCAATGTAATCAAACATTTCTTCAATAATAGTATATTTGATGCTAGGCTTGGGTTCATCTTCAATCATAGGTGCATATTCATAGTACCTCTCTGGAACCATAAAATTTTCATCAATTTTTACATGAGTACTTTCAATTACCTTTTTCAATCTCAAATTGAAACATTTGTAAGCTTTGATTTTTGTATAGCTACCAAGGAAAATACCTTCATCACTCTTGGCATCAAACTTACCAACACCATCATCTCTCTTGATGTAGCACTTGTTGCCAAAGATTCTGAAATACTTTACTATAGGTACATTACCAAACCAAAGTTCATAGGGTGTCTTATCTATTCCTAGCCTCAATTGAGTTCTGTTGATAGTATAGACTACTGTATTCACTGCATCTCTCCAATATGTGTGTACAAATTTTCCTTCAATCATCATAGTGCATGCTGTATCAAGTATAATCTTATTCCTCCTTTCTGTAATCCCATTCTTTTGAGGGGTTCTAGGAACACTTAACTATCTTTTTATTCCATGTTCTTCACAGTAATCATAAAACTGATCATAGGTGAACTCTCCTCCTCTATTAGATCTCAGACATTTCAGTTTTAATCCAGATTCATTCTCAACCTTAGCTTTGAATTTTTTGAATTTCTCAAAGGCTTCAGATTTTTCCTTTAAGAACCCAACCCACATCATCCTTGAAAACTCGTCAACAAACAAAATGAAATACCTTTCTCTGTAGTATGATCTTTTTTGGGTAGGACCACATAAATCTATATGCACTAGGTCCAATTTGTTTTCAGCTGAGTTATGCTTGCTTTTGAAGGAACTCCTCACATGCTTTCCCATAACACATTCCCTGCACATTGTGTCAACTAGTCTTGCAATACTTGGAAGGTCTCTGACTACCTTGACATTACTTATCTTTACTATGTTATCAAAATTGATATGACAGAGTCTCTTGTGCCATAACCAACTATCATCCACTTTTGCAACAAAACAACTTACATCTGAATTGAGCTGAAAAGCATTACCTTTTGTTTTGGAGCCTGATGCAATCATGTCTCCATCCTTGTTGTTAATGATGCACTTGTTGTCTTTGAACTCCAAATGATAACCTCTGTCAAGTAGCTGTCCAACACTTAGTAAGTTATGATGTAATCCATCAACATACAAAACATCATCAGTCTTGTTCTTTCCATCTAAGGTGATAGAACCTCTGCCTATGATAGGTTTAGGAGTGTTATCTCCAAATATAACCATACCACCATTGTATTTGTCTAAATGAAAAAATCTATCTTTATCACCTATCATATGATGAGAGCATCCACTGTCAATGATCCAATCAGTTCTAATGTCTTCTTTGGAAATTAGGGCTAACTCTTGTTCCTCTTTTTCATCTGCAATGTCAGCCATTTCCTCGAGAAAATTTTCCATGTCTCTAAGGGAAATGAATCCAATTTCATCTTCTCCTGAATCTTCATTAGTTACACCTTCTTCAGCATGGTAAAATTCCTTCTTATATTTAGGTTTGTAATTAGATCTAAAATTTTTGACTCTTGTGGGACACTTAGATGCAAAGTGACCAATCTTGTTGCATGAAAAACATTTGAATGGAAGTTGTCCTTCGTATTTTCCTTTTCCTTTATTTTTTGTTTTAGCAATCATAGCAATGATATCTTCTAGTTTTTCATCAACTTCTTCTTTCTCATTATGGCTAGAGATGTGTAAGGATTTCTTACCATGGACTGAGGCTTTGAAAGCTATTTCACTTTTAGGTTCAGTCTTCAATCTTGATATCTCAAATGCAGAGATT